>OX352762.1:60215205-60465205 GCA_947095585.1 Nephrocerus scutellatus | reverse complement strand
ATATGGGGCCCTAAGACCCCGGCCACCAAAATTTTTGCAAAAATTGTTGTCTATCGGAGATACACGCGTTTATTAATGTTGAAGAAAATCGGGTTAATTTTTTTAAAAAAAATTTTATGGGGTCCCACGAACCCAGGGTCCGGGGTCTCCAAAATTTTTACAAAAAGTGTTGCCTATCGGAGATACACGCGTATATAAAATTTGAAGAAAATCGGGTTAATTTTTTTAAAAAAATTTTATGAGACCCCGGGTCTCCAAAATTTTTACAAAAGTGTTGTCCATCAGAGATACACATGTGTATAAAATTTGAAGAAAATCGAGTAAAATTTTGTAAAATATTTGTATGGGAGCCCCCCCCCCCCCCCCCGACCCCGTGGCCCGACGGTCCTCAAATCTTAATAGAAAGTGTTGTCTCCGGAAATACAGATGTGTGCAAAATTTCAATAAAATCGGGCCTTGGGAAGTAGGTTAAACATTGATCGCAAGATTCCACGACAGACGACCGACCCACGGGCAAGTGAAGTTAATATAGAGAATTTAAAAATATACTTAACGTGGCAAAGACTGAATTTTTTACGTATACGGCCAAAGACAAAAAAAATCATACATTTTTAATAAAAGGGTTGAATGTTGAACACACACCAGAAGAAGTATTAGAAGAATTACAAAATAACCAAGAAGATCTCAAATTCGTCAAATCGTTCAGGTTCGTAACCCCGCATTCTAAACGCGAAAACAAAATATTACCCATTTTAGTTGTACATCTATCTCCAGATAGCAAAGTAAAAAACTTACGAAATTTAAGGTATGTCGGGGGTAATGTCGTGACTTTCGAAAAGATTCGAAGAAGTGAAGTCCTGCAATGTCATCGTTGCCAACGATTTGGACATACTTCTTCGAACTGTAATATGAAATTCCGGTGCGTGAAATGCCAGAATTCACATGGGCCAGAAGAGTGAACATTTGTTCTGTGTGCTCTGCAGCAAAGCTTGACATCCTGGCGCAGCTTGGAGGTTTACAAAAACCTTCACGAGCGACTCCAATAAAAAAAGGGCAGCCCTACAAAAAGCTGTCCAAAAAATTAATCATATCGAAAATGTTGTCCAAAATGGAGTATCCTTTGCCGACAAGGTCAGAAGCGCCAGTGGCTCACAAACTGTTTCACATTCTTTAAGCGAAAATTTAGAGAATAAAGTAAATAACTTAGCCATGATCGTAGCGGCACAAGCAGCCTAAATTATGGCGGTTTTAAATGTGCTACGCTCTCTGAGTCTGAATGTTTAGGCTGCGTGGCAGAGCACTCAGAATAGCTGCCCCGAATGTCAATTTTATTATCTCTGTTGCTAGACGTGGTGACGTTTTGCGCTTTGTGACAGATCACAAACCAGCCATTCTTCTTCTATCCGAGACAACGCTAAACGCTAAACATAAGCTAGAGTTCAGAGACTACGACTTTGTACGAACTAACAGAAAGGATTCGATTAGAGGTGGTGGAACGGCAGTGCTCAGTCGGAAGCCACTTAGTTACAAAAAAGTTTACAAAGGCGATATTGCTTGTTTTAAATGTCTATAGACGACTATTATTTCGCTGCCACTTCGAAATAATAGTAACCTTCATATCATATCTGCATATGCGTCGCCAACAGATAACTTATTTAACGTCGAGCTCGAGAAATTATTGGAGACACTAAGATTAGATAGTTTAAATAACTATTTCATTCTAGCGGGAGATCTAAACGCGAAACATAAGGCTTGGTTGGATTCAACTGTGAACGGAAGAGGCAGCTTTCTTAAACGCTTTGTTGATGACAACCAAATCCGATATAAGTTGAAATTGTACAGTCCCGTTACACCAAGTTATCCTTCCGGGAATTCGTATCTTGACCTCTGTCTTGCAGATGCGCGACTGCATGTAAGAGCGGTTCACGAAAATAAGATACCGATATTGCCGTATGATGGCGACCACAACGCAATTTTAATTGTAGCATCGTTTGCTGACGAATCACTATTTGCCTTCGCAACCCAAACAGAAATTCCTAATTTAAATTTTAGGAACACACACTGGAACAGGTTCGAAAAACAGGCCTTAAAAGAATGCAGAGATCTTTTTTCCTCTTCTTTTCCCAACAACAGGAATCTTACGAACGAGGAATGTGATAATTGCATTGAAAGATTAAATTCGGTGATACTCGCGAGTATCAACTCAACAGTCCCGAAAATCAAAAGCAAGAATTCTACGAAATGCTATCTAAGCCTTGAAATACGTACTCTTCAAAATTACAAAAGTTTTTTAATCACGCAAATTAACAGAATACGACGTCAGTTTCTTGATGTAAGCAATGTTAAAACTCTTTTGGAACAGCAATTCCGAAACAGCATCAATAACTACTGGAGGCAATGCTCTGAAAATATAATAAAAGCAAATTCGAGGAACATGTTTCCTAACATGAATCGAACTTTTAAACCTCGTAACTTTGTCGCTGTCCCGGAATTGAAAATTCCAACGAATTCAGAGTTTCTCATTTCGCAAGCAGGAATTGATAGCCGAACGACACCAATCATCAACAACAACAATCTAAACACTTATTCTGAAACTTTTTTGAATTTTTCTAATGACCTTAAATCCGACGAAATGACTGAACAACAGACAAACAACTACTTTACGACGCTGACCGAACTGACAATAATTTTTAAGAAACTAAACAATAAGCCCTCAACAGGTTTAGACAGCATTCCAAATATATATTGTGTTGAAACATCTTCCGGTTGAAATCATGCGGAAATATTGCGTTTTAGATTCGTGTTCGTTTTTTTCGCATTGCTTTTTCAATAAATCAGAGAGAATTCTGAGAAAATAAATTGAAACCGGCTACAAACGTAAGGAATGTGATATATTTAAAATCACATTCCTTCGATTTTTATTTTATTTTGAATTTTAATAAATTGCTTGTCCCAACTTATTGCCGTGACGCAAGTCATGCAGGGAGTCCTCCATTGGCAATAAGTCTCTATATATATAAAAAAAAAAAAAAGATCCTTTAGATCCGACAAACTACAGGCCTATTAGTCTCATGCCTAATATTGGAAAAGTTCTTGAAGTGGTTAGTAGTAAGTCAATTTTGACCGCGTGCGAAACAAATGAGATTATACCACGAAACCAGTTTGAGTTTAAAAGAAACCACTCGACGTTGCACGCTGTGGTTACAGATGTCAACTGGCATCTGAATAATAAGAGGCATACTGCTGCATGTCTGGTGGACATCGAAAAAGCGTTCGACACGGTTTGGACTGACGCGCTTATTTATAAAATTATTAGATATGAGTTTTCATATCATTTAATCAAAATGATTATATCAATGGTATACGGAAAGAAATTTGTGGTAACGGATAAAGAAAATACGACACATAAAATATTCAATATGGTCTGCCACACGGTACAGTAACGGCACCAATCCTGTTCAATATTTATATTGCTGAAGTACTTAGGGATAAGGATGCTACCCTTGCTTATGCTGACGACATCATATTGTATGCGCACGGCTCAAAAATCGAAGAAATTCAAAGAAGGCTGCTAGGCAAATTCAATGAATTTCGGACATACTGCGAAACATGGAAGCTTAAGATCAGCTATTCAAAATGCGAAGCTATACTGTTTCGCCCCCCTTTAAGACGCGGAAATCACGATCTACGATGCAATTGGAAAAAGTGGCAAATATCTGATGCAAATAATTATCAAATCCCAACAAAGAATGTCGTGCGCTATTTGGGTGTTCATCTTGACAAATTCTTGTACTATAATGAACACGTAAAAAAGGCGGTAGAAAAAGCAAGAGCGGCATTTATGTGTCTTAAAAAGCTCTTCTATTTACGCTACCTGAGAAGTGATGTGAAGATTGTTTGTTACAAGGCATTTGTACGACCAATTCTGACGTACGCGTGTCCAATATGGTGGAATATTAGCCCCTCATATATGGAAAAACTCCGCGCCTTCGAGAGAAAATGCCTAAGAGCGTGTATGCATATAAATAGAAGCGAACATTCCGGTTTAAGACATTATGTCTCTTATAAAAAAAACTCCTTGATGCCTCAGGAGTATCTAGAATTGACAATGTCATTCTCGATCTTATTAGGAGCCACTTAGCTCGGTCAGCCTCTATAGAAAACGATTTTATTTCGGGAGCATTGATATATACCACCCGAGGCATTTCTGTATCTGGATGAATTGGGCTGCTTGTCCGACTCATGCAAAATACCTGTGATTTACCATGTTGCTAGAAGGGCCATAGACAAACCCATCCGGCACGCCTCATTGCTCAATGGGGATGGAAATGACATTTGGAGATACTGTAGAAACGTGCCTGAAAGGGACCGGTTAAATGAGGAACGTCTGAATAAAGACAAATACTGGTGCTATACTGGAGTTTGGCCAACATTTAAACCTGAGTGAGGGAAGAAGATATAGAATATAGTGAAAGCCTACGTAGGTTAATTAACTAGCTTAAGCTAATATAGACGTAAGTTATTTATTTAATACTATAGTTTTAGAAACATAATGTTCTTTTGTTAAATAAATGGATTAACAAAAAAAAAAGTGTATAGGCTGGCGAAGCGTAGTACCGGGGCGTTGTGTATTGACTATGCGGATGGCAAGCGTGGTGTCGTTGTACTAGCGATGATGCTGTTGCCTTTATACCACTCGGCTGTAATATATTGATGTTTGCTAAGGCTTAGCGTCAATGGCCTTGACCTAATAAATGTAATTAGGTGCTAGCGTCAAGCGTGGACATAATGGCAAGGATATCTCTCTTGAACCATTAATGCGAGGAATTTCTAGCGTTGAAGCGTGTGGACGTAATGGCAAGGATATCTCTCTTGAACCATTAATGCGAAGAATTTCTAGCGTTAAGCGTGTGGACGTAAGTGCAAGAATATCTCTCTTGAACCATTAATGCGAGGAATTTCTAGCGTTGAAGCGTGTGGACGTAATAGCAAGGATATCTCTCTTGAACCATTAATGCGAGGAATTTCTAGCGTTGGAGCGTGTGGACGTAATGGCAAGGATATCTCTCTTGAACTATTAATGCGAGGAATTTCTAGCGTTGAAGCGTGTGGACGTAATGGCAAGGATATCTCTTTTGAACCATTAATGCGAAGAATTTCTAGCGTTTAAGCGTGTGGACGTAATGGCAAGGATATCTCTCTTGAACCATAAATGCGTGTGGACATAATGGCAAGAATATCTCTCTTGAACCATTAATGCGAAGAATTTCTAGCGTTTAAGCATGTGGAAGTAATGGCAAGGATATCTCTCTTGAACCATTAATGCGAGGAGTTTCTAGCGTTGAAGCGTGTGGACGTAATGGCAAGGATATCTCTGTTGAACCATTAATGCGAAGAATTTCTAGCGTTAAGCGTGTGGACGTAATGGCAAGGATATCTCTCTTGAACCATTAATGCGAGGAATTTCTAGCGATGAAGCGTGTGGACGTTATGGCAATGATATCTCTCTTGAACCATTAATGCGAGGAATTTCTTGTGTTAAGCGTTTGGACGTAATGGCAATTCGAGGAATTACTAGACGAGTTGCTAGCAGTAGGTTTCACAAGGAAAGAAGAGACTGATTGTCGGAATTTCCTGCCTTTTTATACTTTTCTAATCGGTTGAAAAAGTCCTGTTACTCCTGAACCGTGGGTTGATCGATATTGTTTGATTCCCACGGTCGGTTCGAAATCCCGTTGTTGCTATGCTCATTTTAGTAGGTCCCCTAAAATTATCCGATTTTGTGTTGTTTTGCCCAGCTCTGTTCATGTTTTTGTTGTAGTATTCCTGCATTGCAGAAATCAAAACATAATATGGCTTTTGCTTTGTTTGTCAATGTGCTGTTGTTTGCTCGTCGTGTTGTTTGTTGTTGTTGCGTTTGGTTCAGCTCTGTTGTTGTTGGTGTCTTGATACGAAAATAATTTGCAATATGCAAATTCGTTTGGTTTGAGTTGTTCGGCTCAGCTCTGTGTATTGGTTTTGTTGTTGTTCGGCAGCGTGTTTCAGGTTGTTGTTGCTGTGTTGTTCGGTGTGTCGCTCTTTTGTTGTTGGTACTTTTCGGGCGTTGTAATAAGCAAGCTCGTTCGGTTGGTGTTGCTCGGCTCGTCTACGTATGTTATTTGTTGTTGTTCGGCCGCGTGTTTCGGGCTGCTGTGGCTGTGTTGTTCGGTATGTCATTCTTTTGTGGTGCTCTTCAGGCGTCGTAATATGCAAGCTCGTTCGGTTGGTGTTGCTCGACTCGTCAATTATTTTGTTGTTGTTTGGCAGCGTGTTTCGGGTTGCTGTTGCTGTGTTCGTTATGTAGCTCTTTTGTTGTTGGTGCTTTTCATTAGTGTTCGATCATGATAGGTTGAGTTTCGTGATTCCCGTCGGCTATTCCCTTTGGCCTAGTCGTGCTTTTGGTGATCTGCTCTCACTAACACTTGGGTGGCAGTGGTTGTATCCATTTGCACGTGTGGTTTGCGGTCTTTTATGAATTTTGTTGACTCCTCCTAAATGTTCTGATCTCCCACATGTGTGCAGAGTTGGTAGTTTTCCGTCTCTTTCCACTCTCTTGCTAGAAGTTTTGTGCAGTGTGGTGAGTTTTCTCTGTGGTGCTTATCTTATCCAAAAAAGGGGAAATGCGAGAACGGCGAAATCATAAATTATTCTCACTCTATGAGTGAGAGCTGAGCGGCAAGTTTTACAGTTGTATCTTAGTCTAAGATACTGAATTTCAAACAAATCGCTTGAAAAATGGGTCAGTTATAGTCAGCTATAGTCGCATCTTAGTACAATTTACCTAACTTCATGCGAATCGCTTGAGAAATAGCTTTGTTCTTGAAATTCCAGACCATAATGACCATATTCCAAAATTGCCATAAGAAAAAGTCTTTTAGTCGGATCTTAATCCTACATACCGATTTTAAATGCGAATCGCTTGAGAAAGAATTATGGAATTAATAACACCCTGCTCGACTGGACTAGTAACTACCTTTCTGACCGTTCAATCCAGGTCGTATTGGACGGATTGAAATTCAAATCCAATGTTCACCGCATAAACGCCGGTGTTCCTCAAGGCTCTGTTTTATCTCCGACACTCTTTCTGATTTTCATTAATGATATCCTATCCATCACCTCTAATCCAATCCATTCTTTCGCTGATGACAGTACTCTTAGCTTTTCATATGACTTCACACTTTCTGTCTTTTGTCTTCTAAGCGTAATTTAAACCCCCAACCTTTATCCATGAATGGATCTTGCATCAAAGAAACTGGAAAGCTCTCAATTCTCGGTATGTACGTCAACAACAAACTTCGTTGGAACGACCACATATTTGCCATCGCCAAAATGCTGCGAGATGTTTAGGTTTCCTAAAACGGTGCAAGATGTACTTCACTCCTTCAGATCTGGCTACTATTTACAAGGCGTATATTCGCTCTAAACTTGAATACAACTGTATTGTCTGGGCAGGTTCCTTCAAGACCACATTGCATCTACTAGACAGAGTTCAGAACCGCGCGTTAAAACTTATTGGTGACGTACATATCGCGAAAACTATCGAATCGCTTGAACATCGTAGGCATGTTTCATGCGAATCGTTTGATAAATTGCTTTGTTCCCGATATTTCAGACCATAATAAACATATTCAAGAATTGCCAGATGAAAAAGTTTTAAGTCCTACATAACGGATTTCATGCAAATCGCTTGAGAAATTGCTTTGTTCCCATATTCCAGAATTGCCATAGAAAAAAGTCTTATAGTCGCATATTAGTTCTACATACCTAATTTCACGCGGATCGCTTGAAAAATTGCTTTGTTCCCGAAATTCCAGACAATATTCCAGAATTGCCATAGGATAAAGTCTTATACTCTCATCTTACCTCTACATTCCGAATTTCATGCGGATCGCTTGAGAAATTGCTTTGTTCCCGAAATTTCAGACCATATGACCATATTCCAGAATTGCCATAGAAAAAAGTCTTATAGTCGCATATTAGTTCTACATCCCGAATTTCACACGAATCGCTTGAAAATGCCTTTGTTCAAAAAATTCTAGTTCCCTGTGACTTAACAGAGGACAAAAAAACTGTTAAAAAAGTGACATAAAATCTGTTCAAATAGTTACATAACATAGGACTTTTAATATGCGACTTTTTGAACATGTATCCATTAAGCCTTGTATTGAGATGTTTGCTATATAGCTTTAACAAAAAAATAAAAATTACAACAACAAACACATTGGATAGACCAGAAAGTGGTTAAGCGTTAACCAAAAAAAAATTTTTGGTTAAGAATATTTAACCAAATTTTTATTTATAATTCTCACCACCAGAGTCGACTTTTAAAAATTATATATGGATAAGTTGGCAAACACATGAAACAAAAAATTTACCAAAATTTGGTTAGTTTTTGCTGTTGCTTTAATCAGCCGTTAACCACCAAAAATACCTAACTCTTTTTGTTGAAAGCAATATACCAGTTGTCACGCCAAAAAAATTATGCACAATTGTCCACAACATGTACCAAGAACAGTTCAAAGAATTAAAGTTCATGAAGCCTACGTGATCCAAGAACATACTTGAACATGCAAAAAGAAGATTGCTGCTCAGCATTCAATGAAAATATGTCAAAGTATAAATACCGAGGAGTAATCGTGGACTTATAAACTCGCTATTATGAACTGATCATTTTTGTAGTCAATCTTTTGAAAACAAATTTTGGTCGCAAAAAACGAGTCGGAAGGTGAAAAGTGACAACTGTAATCGTGAAGTGTATATTAGCTGCATTTTATTTGCCGAGCGATTCGGAATTCGAATGTCGAAACCAGCCAAACAGCAGGTTTTCACAATTCTAAAGAAGAAATTCGACAGTGCAATTGTTGTTTTTCCTCGGCAATAAAATACGGCTTATACAAATTAATTGTTGTGTGAACATTTTTTTTTCTTTGGCGTAGTGTTTCTTTAATTACAGAATCTAGTTCAAACATTTTCGCTTTTTCGAACAGATGCGTTTGTTCCACAACCAGACTCATAACACACCTATTCTTGACTAGGCGAGAAGTCTTTAATGTCGTATTTTTTTTGTCTTACAAATCTGCGCTCGAGCTCAGATTTTTTCTTGAAAAAAAGAACACGAAAGCAGAGAATCTTTTGTTTACATGGTGTTGTTTATGTGTTGATGTAGTAGTTATTAAGAAGGGTGGTAAATCTCCCAAAATATCAAGATCTGTTAGAGGGAAACCCGTTCTTTCGTAGATTGGTTTTTTGAAAAAAAAAAAAAAAAAAAAAAAAAAAGTGCTTCTGTATATACTTCAATTAGTAATATACTACTATCTATTTCATAGACCAAACTACTATACTACCAAAAGCTAGTACTTTATACTACTTTGAAACGGCCCTACATTTTTTTTGCAATAGCAAAAAAAGGCAGAAAATCAATAGAAAAATATGTTTGTAATGCATGTTGCTATCAAACTATTTAAACCCTTTTTTTATAAATATCCCAAGAACCTCTAATATATTCCGTTCCAAAAATGTTAACAGCAGTACTGTTCTTGACAGAAGAACGAAATCAAGTTATGCGCATGCGTTAGAATGCGTTAACACACACACAACACCTACTACCTTGTGGTTCTCTGGGAGGGGAACCCACTGTTCACTTTCAGACTCGCTTTTGTGACCAAAATCGGTCTTCTGCAGTCAAGCCTATTAGGATTTGCGGATATAAATTTTCTGAAATGTATAATTTTGTTTGGCCAATAAAAATAAATTTAATTCAATTAAAAATCCTGATCAGCGCAGAGATTTTTTGCATGAGGCTAGGACCGGACCCGTGTTTGTACGCTTATGGTACTTTTTGTTTGCATATTCTGCTATCAAACGCATATAAAATCTGTGAGCTGGGCAAAATCTTTTACCACGGGCGTGCAAATCGTGTAAGTCATAAGTTAAACTCGTGTAAACTTAACCTAAATACGAACAAAATGGAGGGATGAATACTCTTTTTTTTTGCCGTCGGCTTTGAATTGAATGGCTTAAACTCGTTCTAAACTATCAATTTGTATTCCTAAAATAAAATATAAATGACAATAAGGATCTAATTCGACTTTTATTCGACTGTTTATATAAGTGAGTACTAAAATACATACATTTTTAAGTATGAATAAAAAAAAACATGAAATTTGGTTGAAAACTGCAATGAATGTTGGATTCATTGTTATCATGGCCATTTAGGAAACAAATTAAAAAAGTATCTAAAAAACAGGTAACTATATATATATATTCTAGTTACGAGTTTCATCCAATGGAGTAGAATAAACGAAGTATTTATTTTTTGCTCCACATAATTCTCGTTATTGGTATTTTTACTGACCTGTTTTTAATTTTATCGACGCATTTGTATAAAAAGTTGGTACGAAACAATAAATGAAATGAAAGTTGGTAGAGTAGAATAAATTAAATGAAGTTTTTTTTTGTGCTCCAAATAATTCTCGTGGGTTAACTGTGATATAGCTTTTACCTTAAAAACATAATTTGACGATTATAACCAAAAACTACCACGTAAAAATAAAAGTATTGTGCGCCTTAACAGCTATTTATTATTTCCTCAGAATTTATATACATATATAGTTTTTTATTCTCGAGTAAATCTAAGTAATTAAAGAAAACTGTTCAATATAGTATTATTGTATTGCTACATCTACAAGTGTGAGTCAGAATGTCATCTTCGTAAATTAATCTTTGCTGAAACTACATACATATTTAGTTTACGTATTATTGCATCAAGAATAATAAACGCAGTATTGCAAAGAAATAGTTTTTAATTTAATTTAAAAAACTGTTATCAACTCATGGGATTTACTTTTTTTAACAAGCGGAAATACCGTTTCCTGGCTGCCATATCCCACTTACCCCCACCCAGTTGACCACCCGTCCACTGACTTCTTGCCCACTGATCCCCCTCCCTCAACACTTTGACCACCGCAGCCACCAAGAAAACTATGATCGACACTTATATCGGCAAAAAATATATCAGTCTTCGAATCGTAAATTATGGTCGCGAGTTCATACAAAAATCTCATGGATAAGAACATTTTCAGGTTTTCCCAAACTTCCATTTTCCGGGAAACCTTTTCATGTTTCCGTATAAACCTTATTCGGCTTATGTCGAACATTTTAAAAAGAAAATGACGTTCTCAAGTTATGCGTTTACCAACAACCAGCATTGCATTTTTAAATTTTCTATATTAACTTCGCGTGCCCGCGGATCTGTCTGTTTGTTTGTCTGTCTGTTGTGGATTGTTGCGATCAATCAATCAATTTTAGACTGATCGGGTCCCGGGTGGCCCCATACAAATTTTTTAAAAATTTACCCGATGTTCTTCAAATTTTATACACATGTGTAAATCCGATGGGAATTTTTACACTTTTTGTAAAAATTTTGGAGTGATCGTGCTCGGGGTCGACTCGACCCGGTCGAGGGCTCCGATACAAAATTTTGTGCACATGTATATCCGATGAACAACACTTTTTGTAAAAATTTGGTAGTGATCGGGCCTTGGAGTTTGCGGGCTCCCAAACAAATTTTTTAAAAATTTACGAATTTATTGAAATTTTTGCACACGTGTATTTCCGGTGACAACGCTTTCTATTAATATTTGGGGGATATGAGTGCCCATATAAATTTTTAAAAAATTACCCGATTTTCTTCAAATTTTATACAAATGTGTATCTCCGATGGGCAATACTTTTTGTACAAAATTTGGGACCCAGGGTCGTGGGGGCCTCCTTTTTTTTTAAAAAAATTATTCCGATTTTCTTCATTTTCCAAAGTTTTGGAGTTCACTGGATCGGGGCGGGGGTCCCCATACAATTTTTTTTTAAAATAACCCCGATTTTCTTCAAATTTTATAGAAATGTGTATCTCCGATGGGCAATACTTTTTGTACAAATTTCGGAGAGCCCATACAAATTTTTGAGAAAAATTAACCCGATTTTCTTAAAATGTTACAGTAGACTCGCGCTACCAAAAACACCGCCTTACGTGAACATAATTTTTTTTATACTGACTACTCTGTAGCGTGAACACGGTGAGAAAGCCCTATAACGTGAACAAATTTAAAATGCATTTAACATAGAAAACATTGCTTTTCTCTGCGTTTGTCGGTTATCCGAATCGTTTTACTAAACGGGGAATCCCAGTTAAGGATTTTTCCTGGCATTTTCGCTGTGGTTTGGCATTTAGTTTAGTGCGCGGTGCTGATTTGGCATGATCTTAACAAAGTTTTTCGTGAAAAATGTCGCAGAAAGTACCAAAATTCTTGTCTCTAAAGGAAAAAGTGGATGTAATAGAAAAATTAAATGGATGATCAAGCGTAACTAGCTTAGCAAAACAGTACAATGTTGGAAAGTCAACAATTTGCGCTATCAACAAAAAAAATGAGAAAATTTAAAAATGTGTTTACAATACATTTTCTGGACCTGGAATGCGGAAGACTATGAAGTGTTCAGAACTTCCTAAAATGGAATAAGCGCTGTACCGTTAGTTCCTCAAACAGCGACAAAAAAATTATCCAGTCAATGATTGATGGTTAAAGAAAAAGCTAAATTTTTTCATTCAAAAATTAATGAAACTCAAAGCGATTTAATGCGAGTGACGGATGGTTGCAACGATTTAAGAAGCGTTAGGGTGTGCGTTTTATCAAAATAAGTGGAGAAAAGTTATCTTATAGACCTGACTTGTGGACCCTTTCAAATTTATAATGCAGACGAATCGGGATTATTTTGGAAGCTGCTACATGACAAAACATACGTATCATCTAAAAAAAATGCTCCTGGAAGAAAAACGGGAAAACAGCGCGTAACTTTTCTAGCTTGTACAAACGCAACAGGGGTACATAAAGTTAAACTTTTAGTGATTGGAAAGGCAAAAAATCCTCGCGATTTTAGAAATTTTGAATCTCCTGTTGACTACAGTTGCTCCAAATCGTCATGGATGACAGGTGCCATTTTTAAAAATTGTTTTCACCATTCTTTCGTACCTCTGGTAAGAAACAGGTTGCAGTTTTACATTGATTTCAAACTTTTACACGTGTAGGTCAGAAACTTTTTAAAAGAGCAAGGATTGCCCAACAAAGCTCTACTCTTGATAGATAATGCTCCATCTCATCCTCCAGAAAATGAATTAAGATCAGATGACGAGTTAATAACTGTCTTGTTTATGCCACCAAACGTCACGCCGTTCATACAGCCATTGGATCAAAATGCCATAAGACTTACAAAACTTTTCTACAGAAACAGTCTTTTGGCATCAATTGTAGCCACAGAGACTGATGTTATTGAAGCCTTAAAGAAATTGACGTTAAGGGACGCTATTGGCTATTTAAATTCAGCTTGGCAACGTCTTGAAAAGGAAACAATAGCAAAATGCTGGACGAACATTTTAAGCTCTATAGGAGATGAAGAAGACTGTGAAGAGGATATCCCACTAGCTATTTTGATAGAAAGGATTTTTTCACCAATTAACTCCCAACAAGAACGCACAATAGAACTTCTTCATGCAATTAATTCAGAGGTTTGAACCTTTTCTTCCGTCCAGTAAGTCATTTAATTCAAATTGTGTCTTTGTAGGTCAGTTTTTCATTTGCTGATATCCATGAATGGAATGAAGATCTTCAAAACGCAACCGAAACGAACGAGGTTTTCATTAGTGATGAAAGTGAAAGCCATGACAGTATTCTGGAAAGAGCACATACCAGAATAGAGCCTAGTGAAGCAATCAACATTTTCAATAAAGCTTTGGAATGGGCGGAAGATGAAAACCTGAATCCAACAGATATCGGCGTACTTAAACGTCTCCGCGAAAAGGCAGTGCAATTTGCAAAAAAAGAAAATCCAGAAAAAGAACCCATTTTTTCATTAATTAAAACGAACATACATTTTTTTCTGAACAAAACATGTATGAATTACGTATGTAGAAACCGAAAAACAAAAAATATATGTCTAATTTATTTGGAAAATTTAATGAACTACACGTTCGTCAACATGAGCAACTTCGCAAACGTGAACACGCTCGGTTTTTAATAGTTCCCGTTACCGCGAGTCTACTGTATAGAGAATTTAAAAAAAAATAATCCATAAAAAAAGTTTCATGTAAATTCTTTAATCTTTATATCTTATATGCTGCCGTGCACGGGTGTGCTGCGCATCAGCACTTGCGCAAGTTTAAAACAAAAACAACACAAAGAAGAAAAAATAATATCACCATCATTTGGCGTGTGCGTGTTGTACTAGTTTGTGGTGTCCGTTAATCCCGTACTAAACAGCGCAGCTAAAAAATTTGGTGAAACATAACTGTCGTATGTTTTGCATGCGACATTGTGACTTAACATTTGTTTCTTTCTTCTGTTGATTTGACTCTTTTGTTGTGAAGGTATAACACTGGCAAAAAGTTGTGTCAATAATTTTTTGTGAGACATCCTTTTCTCAGTTCGGTTAAAAGAAGCGGTAAGTTGTGTTCTTGTGTGTTTGCTTTTTGTAGTTATGTGTGTTTTGAGAGTGGATATCAGCAACATACGTGGGCTGAGAACAAATTCTTTAGTTGTGTTGAATTATGTACATGTCCACAGGCCAGCAAATCTGGCCCTGAGTGAAACTCAAGTATTTGATAATACTAATACATCGGAATTTAATCGGCCTGGTTGTAACTTGGTACCATTATTTTTCCCTCGGCGCAATCTATGTCCGGAGTGATGTTGCGTTTCAGCTTTTGCTTCAATTCAGCCAAAGTTCCAATCCGGAATTCAATTTCATTTGGCTCGAAGTAAAGGTACAAGAGCGGAACATCCGCTACTGTTTTCTTTATAGGAGCCCCCCACTTAGACAGTGTTTCAACTCAGAGCGAGTTTGATGCACTGTCTGATTCAATCTTAAGAATTGTTACAAAACATCGTAAAAAGGAAATCTTTATTGCGGGCGATGTCAATGTACACAATTCAGGGTGGCTTCGCCATTCTTACCAGACAACACCCGAAGGAAGGTGTGTTGAGTTATTTGCTGAGTTTAATTGTTATAGCAGTGGATCCCACACCACATACATTCCAAATAATATGAATAACTATGTAATCATAATATTATTCATAATACATATTCATAATAAATATTCATAATATTATTCATACGCGCCGTCCTAATGGACAATATAAGATTGACGCATTTGAAATCCTTATCTCTAATTCAGATCTAAGAAGTAAACATGCTTACATCTTCTAAATTCAAGGACAACCAGATGTTCAATTGCGCATATTCTAACATGTACACATTTTATCTTGTTTACCGTTTACACATTCTTATCTTGTTTACCATTTTGATCCAAATTCAAGGACATGTTCTAACATGAATAACCATTATCATATTTTGCGATCTAAGAGATCAACATGTTTACTTCGTAAAGTCAAGGACAAGATCAAAGTCCAAAAGCTCACAAATAGTATATAAGCCGTATGCAAATACACGAATTACTTTCAGTTCATTTAAGAAGTCATCATTTTCAGTTCATTTAAGAAGTCATCACTTTCAGTTCAATTAAGAAGTCACCACTTGCAGTTCAGTCCGGTATTCAATATTCCAGTTCAAGTTCAGTTGTTCAGTTACAGTCAAGTTATAAATGTTATTCAAGTAATTCAGTTAATCATAGTGAAGTGTTAATTATGTTGTAATAAAATAAGTTTTAAAGTAAGTTGTTGTAAGAAAATACTTTTGTGAAACATTTTTATAGAAATATATTAAATATATATATATATATATATATATATATTATAATATATATTAATTTTTTAAAAACATATTTCGTTAATATAAAAACTGAATTTTTAATCACCTTACTCAGCTTGTAAACGAGCCTACACGAATACCTGACATTGCATATCATTCCGAAAACACCCTTGTGTAGTTAGTTAGAGAGAAAACTCCCAAAAAGACAGTATGGCAATACCAAGCCAATTGGGACGGCCTTAACAAACTTCTTTTGTTTTTTGTTTGCTACGCATTTCGCAGCTAGCTCCAGTTTTCGGATTGTGTATTGCTGCCTCCTGCATATGAGAGTATTAAACACTATGGGACAGATATTCATTCGTATTCGTGCAGTTGCTAAAGTTTAAAACGATCTCAACACTCAAAAATCCTATCCTGTTCTTCTGAACTCTTCCCGAGAAGTTGGAAAATAGCCTTTGTCCAGCCCATACCCAAAAAAGGCGAGCCATCGTCTCCTTCTTCGTTCCGACCCATATCACTTACATCTATTCTTTCCAAGGTCATGTCAACGCTGATCAATTTTCAGATGCAGTATGGATTTCGTGGGCAACGTTCTATTGGTGATTTGATGGTGTATCTCACCGAACAGTGGAACCGATCTTTGCATCAATTTATAGAAAGCAAAGCTGTTGCACTCGATATTTCTAAGGCATTTGACAGAGTTTGGCATCAAGCTCTTTTGTCCAAAAGGCGGTCTAATGGAGTCGATGATAAACTGTCCATGACTGGCACTTGTATCGAAGAAACTGAAAATCTCGCAATTCTCGGCATGTGTAAAATTTGGTAGTTGGAACGATGACATATATACCGTCGCGAAAAATGCTGCGAAATGTTTAGGTTTTCTACCCCGGTGCAAGAAATATTTCACTCACTGATCTGGCTACTATATACAAGGCTTTTATTCTCCCTAAACTTGAGTACAATTGCCATATCTTCTTCGGACGTACAGTTAAGTTCAGGGATTCGTTCGTCAGCCGTACAACATGCTCTGTCAAGCTCTGTCTTCCCACATCACTATGATCTACAGGCATTCAAAAAACAAGCTCATAGACATCTCCTCTTTTCTACTCCTTTTCCTTAACGCCAACGTTGTGCCAAGCATATAGCCGAGCATTATACGGGTGCAAACCTCTTTAAGCGTGCGCGAATTATATAAAAAATCGTAGATACACGTGTGCAAAGTATTCAAACTCGAATAAAATTTGAATAATTTTATATGGGAGCCCTTCGACCCTGAGGCTACTTTTTATACACAGTATACAGTAGACTCGCGGTAACGTGAACTATAAAAAACCGAGCGTGTTCACGTTTGCGAAGTTGTTCATGTTGACGAAGGTGTAGTTCTTTAAATTTTCCAAATAAATTAGACATGTGTTTTAACTCAAATTCATATATTTTTTGTTTTTCGGTTTCTACATTCGTAATTCATACATGTTTTGTTCAGAAAAAAATGTATGTTCGGTTATCTTTTTCTGGATTTTTTTTTTTTGCAAATTGCACTGCTTTTTTGCGGAGACGTTTAAGTACGCTAATATCTGTTGGATTCAGGTTTTCATCTTCCGCCCATTCCAAAGCTTTATTGAAAATGTTGATTGCTTCACTAGGCTCTATTCTGGTATGTGCTCTTTCCAGAATACTGTCATGGCTTTCACTTTCATCACTGATGAAAACCTCGTTCGTTTCGGTTGCGTATTGAAGATCTTCATTCCATTCATGGATATCAGCAAATGAAAAACTGACCTACAAAGACACAATTTGAATTAAATGACTTACTGGACGGAAGAAAAGGTTCAAACCTCTGAATTATTGCATGAAGAAGTTGTGCGTTCTTGTTGGGAGTTAATTGGTGAACAAATCCTTTCTCTCAAAATAGCTAGTGGGATATCCTCTTCACAGTCTTCTTCATCTCCTATAGAGCTTAAAATGTTCGTCCAGCATTTTGCTATTGTTTCCTTTTCAAGACGTTGCCAAGCTGAATTTAAATAGCCCTTAACGTCAATTTCCTTAAGGCTTCAATAACATCAATCTCTGTGGCTACAATTGATGCCAAAAGACTGTTTCTGTAGAAAAGTTTTGTAAGTCTTATGGCATTTTGATCCAATGGCTGTATGAACGGCGTGACGTTTGGTGGCATAAACAAGACAGTTATTAACTCGTCATCTGATCTTAATTCATTTTCTGGAGGATGAGATGGAGCATTATCTATCAAGAGTAGAGCTTTGTTGGGCAATCCTTGCTCTTTTAAAAAGTTTCTGACCTACACGTGTAAAAGTTTGAAATCAATGTAAAACTGCAACCTGTTTCTTACCAGAGGTACGAAAGAATGGTGAAAACAATTTTTAAAAATGGCACCTGTCATCCATGACGATTTGGAGCAACTGTAGTCAACAGGAGATTCAAAATTTCTAAAATCGCGAGGATTTTTTGCCTTTCCAATCACTAAAAGTTTAACTTTATGTACCCCTGTTGCGTTTGTACAAGCTAGAAAAGTTACGCGCTGTTTTCCCGTTTTTCTTCCAGGAGCATTTTTTTTAGATGATACGTATGTTTTGTCATGTAGCAGCTTCCAAAATAATCCCGATTCGTCTGCATTATAAATTTGAAAGGGTCCACAAGTCAGGTCTATAAGATAACTTTTCTCCACTTATTTTGATAAAACGCACACCCTAACGCTTCTTAAATCGTTGCAACCATCCGTCACTCGCATTAAATCGCTTTGAGTTTCATTAATTTTTGAATGAAAAAATTTAGCTTTTTCTTTAACCATCAATCATTGACTGGATAATTTTTTTGTCGCTGTTTGAGGAACTAACGGTACAGCGCTTATTCCATTTTAGGAAGTTCTGAACACTTCATAGTCTTCCGCATTCCAGGTCCAGAAAATGTATTGTAAACACATTTTAAAATTTTCTCATTTTTTTGTTGATAGCGCAAATTGTTGACTTTCCAACATTGTACTGTTTTGCTAAGCTAGTTACGCTTGATCATCCTTTTAATTTTTCTATTACATCCACTTTTTCCTTTAGAGACAAGAATTTTGGTACTTTCTGCGACATTTTTCACGAAAAACTTTGTTAAGATCATGCCAAATCAGCACCGCGCACTAAACTAAATGCCAAAGCACAGCGAAAATGCCAGGAAAAATCCTTAACTGGGATTCCCCGTTTAGTAAAACGATTCGGATAACCGACAAACGCAGAAAAAAAGCAATGTTTTCTATGTTAAATGCATTTAAAATTTGTTCACGTTATAGGGCTTTCTCACCGTGTTCACGCTACAGAGTAGTCAGTATTAAAAAAAATTATGTTCACGTTAGCCGGTGTTCACGTAAGGCGGTGTTTTTGTTATAGAGATCGGGCCTCGGGGTCGGGGGCTTCCATACAAATTTTTTCCCATATAGCGGCATCAGATCATTTCATACTATAATGACTTAATGACTTTGTTCTGTGTGCGCTGTGAGCAGCGCTGCTTCTATTTCTCACAAATTTTTTATTTTTTTTTTAAATTGGCGCGGCGCAACGCACGTGTCAAGGAGATCTCTATGAGCTTGTGTTTTGAATGCCTGTCGAAAATAGTATCATAGTGATGTGGGCAGACAGAGTTTGTTTGGCGGAGCATTCCACATACGTGTTGTAAAGCTGAATGACGAATCCCTGAATTTAACTGTACGTCCGAAAATGGGCTTGAGGGTAAACTGATGAGTATTTAGAGCGCCACGAGTAGTAGAGAGGTGGCATCCAGCTGGCTATTTCTCTTGAGCACCGCTGGTAGAAGAAGAGATAAAACAGTGACAAGCAAGAAACGTTCCTGCAGTGTTCAAGCGAATCTATTGATTTCTCTATATTTTCGTCACCGATAAGTTATATCGCGCGTTTTGTATTCTATCTAACTGATGCAAAGTAGTCTTAGGCGCACCAGACCAGATATGGCAATTGTACTCAAGTTTTGGGCTAATAAAAGCCTTGTATGTGGTAGCCAGATCAGAGGGAGTGAAATATATCTTGCAACGGGCTAGAAAACCTAAACATTTCGCAGCATTTTTAGCGACAGTAAATATGTGGTCATTCTAACGAAGCTTGTCGTTAACGCACATACCGAGAATTGCGAGATTTTCAGTTTCCTCGATGCAAGTGCCATTCATATATAATGGCATGGGGTTTAATATTCGCTTGGACGACAGGAGACAGCATTGGGTTTTGGAAGCGTTCAATTTTACTCGATTGATTTCTCCCCATTGTATTATGCTGTCAAGGACAGAATTTAACGTGCTTAAGATACGAAGTTGTTTGAGTTCACATCAAAGGTGGAGGGACGTTCTTCAAACTTATATGAGAAGCTGAGAGTGCTGTCGTCAGCGAATGGGTGAATTGGATTAGAAGTCACAGATAAGAGATCATTAATAAAAATGAGAAACAGCCGTCGCATTGATGACATTGTAGACATCGCCGAAGATGGTCATTGAATTAATTTCTTGCTCGTTTAAACTTTTTTCGGTTTTCCTCGGTAGGGTTTGCTTTGTAAAACCGAAAGCATACCTGTCTAATCCTTGAAGCCTCTTTACAGCTCAAGTCATACCATCCATCTTCCTTTGATTTGATAGATTTATTCCTGAAAGGGATAAATTTTCGCATACCAATAAGAATGATCTTTGTGATTGCATCAGCGGCGGCATCCACGTTGCTATCACGAAAAAATAGCGACCTAACTGGTTCTCCCAAAGAAGGCCGTCCCAATTTTCTTATTGCCATACTATTTTTTTGGGAGTTTTTTCTCTAACTACGTGGTTTATTAACGAGAAATTTGATGATACTAGACAATGGTCTGACGAGCCTAGAGGCGATAATACATTGACGGAGTATTTATCAGGACGAGAGGTAAGGAACAAGTCAAGGGTGTTAGCGGAATGATATGCAATGGTATTCGGGTAGGCTCATTTACAAGCTGAGTAAGGTGATTAAGAATTATATTTTTATCTCAAAGAAATATATTTTTAAAAAGGAAAAATATTTACAATAAAAATGTTAATTTTACAAAAGTGATCTTAACTTTATTCACAACTTTATTCACACTATCATTTTATTAGCACTTGTTAATTTCACATTTATATTTTGTATTGTGATGACTTCTGAATTGGAATTGATGCGGAACTAAAACTGAACTGGAAGTGA
This sequence comes from Nephrocerus scutellatus, assembly GCA_947095585.1. Taxonomy (NCBI): domain Eukaryota; kingdom Metazoa; phylum Arthropoda; class Insecta; order Diptera; family Pipunculidae; genus Nephrocerus; species Nephrocerus scutellatus. The sequence goes on along the minus strand of OX352762.1, from coordinate 60,444,206 downwards.
CTAGGAACTCAACTGAAGATTGATTGAAAGACGACTGACTATGACTGACTATGACTGACTGTGACTGACTGTGACTGAATGAATGAATGAATATTTGCGTATGGCTTTAATACGTTTTTGAGCTGTTGGACTTTGATCTTGTCTTTGAATTTACGGAGTAAACATGTTGATCTCTTAGATCGCAAAATGTGATAATAATTATTCGTGTTAGAACATGTCTTTGAATTTGGTAAACAAGATAAGGATGTGTAAATGGTAAACAAGATAAGAATATATCAGAATGGTAAACAAGATGATTTCATCATATTGTGAAATTGGTAAACAAGATAAGAATATAACGGGTGTTTTTTTGGGAGGTTTGTTTTTCCGATAGATGTCGTTTTATTTTATGACAGTTGTTTTGACAGCTCAAAGTGGCATTTCTACTCAGTATTGTTTGGCAAATCATTATGAAAAAAAAAAAAAAAAAAAATGACATTTGTGAAAAATAGTCGTGGTAGCCATATGCCAGAAATTGTGTTTAAATGTTAAATGCCAAAAAATTATCTACCAAATAAAAAAAAATTTTGGTCATTTCATAATTTTATGTGTTTTATTCAAAAAAAAAATCGGCAACCTCTTAAAAAAACACCCGTTAGATATAACGTGTTTTTTTAAGAGGTTGCCGATTTTTTTTTTGAATAAAACACATATAAAATTATGAAATGACCAAAATTTTTTTTTATTTGGTAGATAATTTTTTGGCATTTAACATTTAAACACAATTTCTGGCATATGGCTACCACGACTATTTTTCACAAATGTAATTTTTTTTTTTTTTTTTTTTTTTTTCATAATGATTTGCCAAACAATACTGAGTAGAAATGCCACTTTGAGCTGTCAAAACAACTGTCATAAAATAAAACGACATCTATCGGAAAAACAAACCTCCCAAAAAAACACCCTTTATATACGCAATTGGACATCTGGTTGTCCTTGAATTTAGAAGATGTAAACATTGAATTAGAGATAAGGAATGGAATTTTCCATTAGGACTGCGCGTATGAGTAATATTGTGAACGTGTATTATGAGTAATATAATGATTGAATATATACAATTATGATTACATAGTTATTCATATTATTTGGAAAGTATGAGGTGTGGGATCTACTGCTATAACACCCCCCTCCCCCCCGTTATCCTGAGGCTCCGACGAAGTTACAATTTTAATGGTGTTTTTACGCTTATTAATTTTATATATTGATAGTGCGATAATTATAATGATTATTATTAAAATATAAGGTATACGATGTAATATTTTATGTGTATTGTTCAGTTATTTCTTCAATTTGTTCTCTATTTGTTTCAATTTTTTGGATATGAAAATCCTCAAGTTTTATCATTTCTATAGTTTTATTTTCTTTTATCTCTGATACAAAATATGGGAGAATAACACTATCTTTTATTTTAAAATATGTATTAATAAATGTGTTATTTTTTATGACTATATTACAATTTTCAAATTTAATTAATTTGCTTCCGGATATGTTTAATTTTAATTTATTACAATTATGTTCAATATTTATACTTGTAATATTTTTTGTCAAAATAATTCCGGGTATTACTTCTTTTATTTCTTTTCCCGTAAAGTTTTTCATTAGACAATATGCTTCTTTAAATTTAATAATATTTGAAGTACAGTTATCATTTATTTCATGTAGGTTTTTCTTTAATTTATCTTTAACTTTTCTGTTATATACTTTATTATTCTCATCTACAATAAAAATGCTTTCATCAAGCAATAGAGCTTTATTATTTTTGTTTGGCATTGGTTCAATAATAACAGAGGAATAGGAAATATTAGAGTATTTTGGTATTAATAGGACTATTATTATAAGTTTGTTTTCGAATATTACGACTATCTTGGTGTCTTTAAAACCTTGTATACCTTCTGTTAGCCTAAGTTCTTCTTTTGTTAAAATGTTTCTAGTCAATATGTCATCTATATGGTGTCGAAAAAGATTTATATCGTAATTAATTTGATAAATATTTTGAACGTAGTCTATTTCGTCTTGTAAATTATTGAAATTGTTTTTATTTAATATATTAATTTTCTTTAAAAACTGTGTGATGTTTAATTGTTGTTTTTGAATATGGTCTGTTATGTCTTTTATTTATTACTTTCTGATATTAATTCTTTATTATTTGTAGTAAGGGCTTCTAATTGTGTTTTTATTTCGATCTCATCTTGTGAGTCCATTGTTCCTGCTAGGTATTTTAGTCCTGTGCCTAATATATTCATGAGTGCTCGTTTTTTTTAGAATGTGGTCTGAGATTGTATATTTTTTGTTCTAAGTGTTTATAGTTATGTACTAATGTGTTGAACATTGGGTTAGTTGTACCGATTTTTATTTTTATTTATTTTTTTAATAATATTAATATCGTCTTTCTTAATTGTGATGTATCCATTGTTGTTATTTAAGTCATGTATCTCTAGTGATTGTCCGTGTATTAAGGATAGTATTGTTGAGAATAATAAAATTATGATCTGGGAATTCATCTGTAAAAGATAGGAATATGTTAAGGTTTCCTTTTAATAATTTTGTTTTTCGCTTGAATTGAAGGAGAGTCAATTGTTTGAAATTTCTTTTTACGCTTTATGTGTGATTTGTAATATTTTAAACCGGATTGTTTATTAATTATATGATTTTCATCGATTATTTCTGTACTGAGTTTCCTAAATTTTGTATGATTTTTTCCACCACGTGTTTCTTTAATAAAATTTGTTCCAGGTTGTATTTCTACTTCTTCCCTTCCTGTATTTAATTTATCGATAGTAATTTGCTTTTTCTTTAGAATTTTTTCTTTAATTAAATTATATTCATCATTTTTTATAGTTCCATTTTTAAAATCTATTGGCTTCTTATCTGTAGTCGAATGGATAGTGTTATTATAGAAACGTATTGTTTTTAAGATTTTTTCTTCGACTGTATTATGATAATTGTTATGATCATGTTTTAATAATCTTATATGTTCATTAATTGTGTTGTGTAGGCGTTCTACATCTGAGTTAGATGTGTGATTGTTATTAGAAGTATAGTGGATTTTTATTTGTTCATTTTGTAAAAATTCTCTTAGTGGAAGAGCTTTGAATCCTAGTTCGTTGTCGACTATAATTCTATTTATTGATCTTGTATTTTGATATTGTAGAAAGTAGAACAAGAATGGTTCTTTTGAATTCGGTCCAAGTTTTTGCTGTAATTTTAATAGCTTGTGCGAATTTGCTAAATTTGTCGATGAATGTAACAAAAATTTGTTTTTCGAGTGTATAGAATACATCAGCGTGAATAATTTCATTAGGACCTGAGGGTGTTTCTGTTAATTGATATTTATGCTTGATTGGCTTACGTTCATACTTTTCTAAGTTACATATTTCGCAGTTATTAATGAATTGAGTGACTGGTATTAAGTTTTGGATTATAATATTTTAAATGTAATTCTTTGTTAACCTCTATAATTCGTCTATGGTTGTTTCTAAGGTGTTCTTCTTTAATAAGTTCTGCTAATTCTTCTTCATTTATTATGTCTTTTGCCATTATTTCAGTTCTGACTATTTTTAATTGATTTTGTGCTTCAAAATGCGTTTTATAAACATCTTCTAGTGTTTTAAGAAATTCTTCATTTCCTATGTAGATGCAATTTAGAGATTTTGGGTTAAAATGTGATTTCAAAAGTGTTAATGCAGTTTCTGTATCTAAGGATTTAAGATATATTACTTTTCTATGTTTATTGAAAATTCTTATTTGTTTTATACGCAAAGAACCAGAATTTGTTTTAAGAATTGCTATTTGTCTTTTAAATATGTTTAGAGGAGATTTGGTGATTGGAAATGGATTAATGTTTTCGATGTCTTCATTTTCTTCATTAAGATTTATTTCTATTCTTGAAAGAGCGTCTGCGTTTTTATTTAATGTTCCTTTTTTATATTTAATTTCGTAGTCAAATTCTGATAATTTTAATCTCCATCTTACAAGTTTTGAATTAGGTTCTTTAATTAAGAAAAGCCAAGTTAATGGTTTATGATCAGTTTCGATCAAGAATTTTCGTCCGAAAAGATATGGTCTGAAATATTTGGTTGACCAGATTATTGCTAATAATTCTTTTTCTATTGTGCTGTAATTAATTTCATGTTCATTAAGTGTGCGGCTAGCATAACAAATTGGATGATTATCTTGCGAAAGTACTGCGCCTAACGCATAATTACTAGCATCTGTTGTAAGTGTAAATTTCTTCGTAAAGTCAGGATATACTAATATTGGATCATGTGTTAACAGTTTTTAAGTGTATTGAAGCTTTCTTGATATCTTATGTCTGAAATGTTTATTTTTGCATCCTTTTTTAGAAATAATGTCATTGGTTTCGCTATCAATGAATAGTCTTTAATAAATTTTCTATAGTAACCAGTTAGTCCTAGGAATTGTTTAATTTGTTTTACATTTTTTGGAATGGGAAATTTTGTCACGCATTCGATTTTTTTTCGGTTTGGTTTTATACCGTCTTGTGTTACTATATGTCCAAGGAATTCTGTTTCCTTTTTTAAGAATTCTGATTTGTCTAATTGAATCTTTAAATTAGCCTTTTTTAAACAATTGAAAATTATATTTATAGAATTTATATGTTCTTGTAACGATGGTGAAAAGATGATAATGTCATCCAGATATACTAAACAGATCTTATTAATATGATCCTTAAGGATACTATTCATAAGTCTTTGAAATGTCACAGGGGCTGTCTTCAGTCCAAAAGGCATTCGTAATAATTCATAGTGTCCTCCTTCTACATTTAGGGCGGTCTTGTGAACATCCTTTTCCTCAATTTCTATTTGATGAAATCCCTTAGCTAAATCAAGGGTTGTGAAATACTGGCATCTTCCCAGTTTATCTAATATTTCATCAATATTTGACTTGTCGTCTATTGTAACTTCATTAAGTTTACGATAGTCTATGACAAGCCTCCACTTTTGTTTACCGCTTCCGTCGACCTTCTTCGGTACGATCCAAACAGGAGCGGAATAAGGCGAATAGCTCGGCCTTATTATATTTTATTTTCGAGGAGTTCATGAATCTGTTGTTTGACTTCATCTTTATGTATATATGGGTACCTATATGATTTTACTTTTAATGGTACATTATCGATTGTACGAATTTCATGCTTTATTGCATTTGTAAAAGTAGGGTTTGTACCTTCTTGATAAAAGATATCTGAGTATCGATTTATTATTTTTGATAATTTTTGCTTTTCTTCTAAGTTTAAGTGTTGACTTCTTAGTTGTTTCATCAATGGTATATTTTCAAGTTCATCTATTATACAAAAGTTTTCAGTGGTTACTTGTTCGATTTGATTAGGTCTAATTTCAATAGGGCCTAAGCATTTTACATTTGTTTGAACTTCAATCTTATGATTTTCAACATTGTAAATTCCTTCATCAGCAATAACTTCCCCTTCCAAGAACATCTTCGTCTTGAGATAGGCTAAACCTTTTTGTTGGTTCACTAATAAGTGTATAGTATGCTGTTTTGAATTTTGGAACAAGATTTGTATTGTTTGGCCATTTATTTCTAATAGATTTTGTTTATAATCTAATTTAGCGGTTAATCGTTTCAGTATGTCATTGCCAAAAAGTCGATTTTTTGCTCCGAAATTCCAAATTCTTTGAAAAGAGGAACTGATACTCTTTCTGTTACATTTATTTTTTTTTATGTATTGTTTTAATTTGAATATTTTATTTGTTGGTACTTTCCATTTAGGGTTACAAAGACCTGGATTAATTATTGAGTTTGTTGCTCCAGTGTCAATAATGAATTTTAGTGGATTTTTGTTAGATTTAATTTTTACATATGGTAAGTAACCTCCGAGGCTCGTGAGTGAAAATTTTCACTTGTTTCACATTGATTAAAATCCATGGGTTCAACCGTTTGATTTTGTTGAACATTTGGTAAATTATCTTGAATGTCGTTTAAAAATCTATTGTAGTTTTGTTGCCTACTGTCATATCTATAATTATTGTTGGATTGTCTTTATCTGTTCTGGTTTTGATTGTGTCTATAATTGCTAAATTGAAAATTTTTATTTTGGTTTTGGTCATACTTGTGGTCATTAAATTGTCTGTTCCTATTCTGATTTTGTTCATACTTATTGTTGTTAAATTGTTCATTTCTATTTTGATTTTGTTCATATCTGTTATTGTTAAATTGTCTGTTTCTTTTTTGATTTTGTTCGTATCTGTTGTTATTATATTGTCTATTTCTGTTTTGATTTACTTGTTGATTACGGAATTGATTATTGTATTTGTTATTGTTATAGTTACGTGTTTGTCTATTGTTATAATGACTTATTTCATTATAAGATTGGTCTACGTAACCTCCTTGACTTAATATGTCGATTGCGGATTCAAGACTTTCAGGATTTCTACAGGTTAAAACGGTTTTCATAGGTTCGGGTATATTACTTTTATAAACGGTTAATGCTGTGCGTATATTATTTAATGCACATTGGTTTGATATTTCACCTGGACCAGAAATTAGTAAAGTTTTATTATTTAATTTTCTTAATTTGTCTTTTATTTCATTATAAAATCCTAATACGTTATTTTTGAAAGTTACGCCTCTTAACTCTCATCGTAGAGTTCTTCTGGACTACGTCTTTCACTAAAGTTATTTTGTAAAACAACTTTAATGTCGCTCCATGCAGTGGCTTGTGTATTTTTTTCTATAACTTCCCTGGCTTTTTTAATTAATTTACTTTTAATAATGTCAGAAAATAAATATTTGGACAAGTCGTTGTATGTTAATAAGAGTGGGTGTATTCTGTCTACTAAGTTCGAAAAGGTTAGTAAATTGTCTGGGTTTCCGTCAAAATATGGGAGTGCATTTAAATATTTGATTGGATTTATTACCACACTATTTCCTAGATTTTCCACTGTCATTTTTACTTATATTTGTATTTATAAATATTCACTTTAGAAAGCACTTTTATATTTTGGTTTCAATGTAATATATGTATGTATATATATGTATTAAAATAAATTTATATATTTGAATGTATATGTTTTTGTATAAAATAATTATATTTTTATATAAAATAATTATATTTTTATATAAAATAATTATATTTTTATATAAAATAATAAAATTAGTCTTATATTAACCTTGTTTTTATTTTGATGATCTTGATGATGCTGTTGTATAATTTGCTTTTGTTGAACTTGATGATTCGTCTTCTTGTTTTGTTGTATAATTTGCTTTGTTGAACTTGATGATTCGTCTTTTTGTTTTGTTGTATAATTTGCTTTTGTTGAACTTGATGATTCGTCTTCTTGTTTTGTTGTATAATTTGCTTTATTAATTTCTTCTTTAATTTTCACTGTTGACTTCCACTATTTAATGTTTTTTCTTGATTCCTTTGTTGATTTCTTCTTTTAATTTTCTTGATAATGTATAATTATTTATTTAATTTCTTTTCAGATAGTGTGTTTAAAAAAAATTTTTCATAAAATAAAATTATGAAATATTTTTTATAAGTTGTGTTAAGTATTTGTTCATAGAACTAAAACTGAACTGGAAGTGACTAGGAACTGAACTGAAGATTGATTGAAAGACGACTGACTATGACTGACTATGACTGACTATGACTGACTATGACTGACTGACTGTGACTGTGGACTTTGTCTTTGTATTTGAATTTACGGAGTAAACATGTTGATCTCTTAGATCGCAAAATGTGATAATAATTATTCGTGTTAGAACATGTCTTTGAATTTGGTAAACAAGATAAGGATGTGTAAATGGTAAACAAGATAAGAATATATATACGCAAAAGTTGTCCTTGAATTTAGAAGATGTAAACATGTTTACTTCTTAGATCTGAATTAGAGATAAGGAATGGAATTTTCCATTAGGACTGCGCGTATGAGTAATATTGTAAACGTGTATTATGAGTAATATTATGATTGAATATATACAATTATGATTACATAGTTATTCATATTATTTGGAAAGTATGAGGTGTGGGATCTACTGCTATAACGGGTGTTGTCTGGCCAGAATGGCGAAGCCACCCAGAATTGTATACATTGAAATCTCCCGCAATAACGATTTCATGTTTTGTGTCAATTCTTAAGATTGAATCAGAAAGTGCATCAAACTCACTCTGGGTTGAAACACTAGTAGTAGATGTTGCGCAATTGTACCTTAACTTTGAGCCAAATGAAATTGAATTCCGGTTTGGAACTTTGTCTAAATTGAGGCAAAAACGCAACATCACTCCGGACATAGGTTGCGAGTCTGCGTCGGGAGAAAAGTAATGGTACCAAGCTATACCCAGGCAGATTAAATTCCGATACATCAGATTTATCAAATACCTGAGTTTCACTCAGTGCCAGAATTGCTGGCCTGTGGACATGAACATAGTTAAACACAGAGAAGGAACTCGTTCTGAGCCCACGTATGTTGCGGAGATCCACTCTGAAAACACATAACTACAACAGAACAAACACACAAAACACAACTTTCTTCTATAAACTGAGTTGAGAAGAGTATGTCTCAAAATGGATTATCAACTTGTCGCCAGTGTTATGCCTTCACACGACAAAATAAGTTAAATCATCATAAGAAACAAACACTCACAATCCGTTATTTATTTACAAAAGAATTATATCATCATAATTTTTGAAATTCTTTAGTTTAGCTGGATAGAGGAAAGGACGAACGGAACCACACACTGCACTAATAATTATTGGCACACGAGAAGAGGATTTTCTATTATTTGCTGATTGCAATTATTGCTGTGTTTTGATGTTGTTGTTTTTTTTTTTAATATGTTGTGCCGAAGCGCAGCACACAACACGTCCGATCGCGACGGGCACGGCATATAAATGACAACTGATTTTATATAATTTTTGATTTCCTTTTGGAACGTATTTAATTGGGTTTTGAAAAACAATTTCATAATTGGAAAAGTGCCTCTTTGAAATCCTCTTTCTTTAAATTTGATTTTAGATTTTATTTCATCAGGTAAATTGATTGAGTAACTTTTGGGCACTGCATATTTGCAAGCAACTAACATAATTGAACTAAGATCATCAACCATTTCATCAATTTGTGTTGTGGACGATAAATTTTGTATCAAGGGTTTGCCGTTTAACTTATTGTTGATGAATGGATGATAAACATCCCACCTCGCCTCAGAACACGACGAGCTCTTAACACCATTGGTTTTCAACCTATCCTGAGTGTCAATTTCAAATACTACTCCATTGTGGTCGGAACAAAGTCGGTGAATCAGAAGCTCACTGACACTGTGATATCCATTGGTCAAGCACAAATCAATTGTAGAAGGTGTCTTCCTAACGTCTGCTGGATGAAGAGTCCTTTTAGATGGATAAAAAACAATTATATGTATCTCCTTCTGAGAGTTTATTAAATAATATATTTCCTGTAAGATTAGCTCTAAGGCAATTCCATTGGCGATGTTTCGCATTGAAATCACTAAAAGCATAGAATCCATGGCGAAAACGAGTCAGCTTGTTAATATCACCTTTAAGATATTGCCTGACAGCATTGTTAGCGATTGAACCTGGAAGGTAACAGCTGAGTAAACGAATTTTGTTTTCGACGCTATTTGCGGTCCAGTATAGAATTTTTAATTTCGAATTATGGTTGTTGACTACCATAGATGAACTTATGGGCATATTCAAGTACAACCGAGAGTTGATCAATTGGATTGTTTAGTTCATTGACAAGGTAATTAAAAGCATGCATTAATTGTGACATACTTAGCAATTGATCTGTTCTGATGTTATTTTTATTACCTACGACTTCACTAAACATACGATGAGGCTGCTGGTAGGACGGAGGAGCCACAAAAGATTGCAAATGTAGTTGTGTTTGTACTGGAATCCGATTATATGATGTAGGTGGAAGTTGTTGTGTGCAATTAATGTTAAATGCTGGCCGTCTTTCTCTGACTTTCTTTCTCTGGTTGAGACCATTCGAATTTGTAAATACTCATTCCGTTTGGGACAGTAACTAAAATTTGCCGTGTGAGCTCCGTTGCAATTTGCACAACGCAAGTTTTCCACTGGTATTTTTGATTTCGGATCAGTTGGGTTAATATTTTCTGGACAAATTTGTGACCTGTGGTTTTTGCCACATTTAATGCATTTAGATGGTAAAAAACAGTGACCAGCACCATGCCCAATTGACATACCGTTAGCGCATTGAGTGCGTCCAATTAGCTTTTTAAAGTAAAACTGGAAATTTACACTTAGGAAACCGATTTGTTGAATTTCACGCAACTTCTTTAAAGTCATATCATCTAGTTTGTAAAATAAGATAAAGTATCGTTGTAAGCTATAACGAGGTTTATTTATATTCAAAATATATTTTAAATGGGGACTTGCCGTGAAATATTTTCAATCGAAATAGTATTATCAAGGAGGCCACTTAAAACAAATTTTTTCGTTTGTTCTTCTTTCAACTCATGCGTAAAAAACTCATATTTAAACGTTTGGCAGTGCGATTTAAACTTTTTAAACTTTTTATGGTGGATAGAAAAACTTGAGTACCAAACTGGGTCAGCTTAATGCGAAAATGTTGGCGATTGTTTGTTGCCTTTAAAGCGATAGTTGAAATTTCACTTAGGTTTTACTAAAAATTGTTATTGGCGGAGGCTTTTTAATAACTTTTTCATTTTTAAATTCTCTATATTAACTTAGCGTGCACGTGGCTGGCTGGTGAGATTTTCTGATCAATTTTTAACCCACTTCCCAAAGCCCGATTTTATTGAAATTTTGCACACATGTATATTTCTGGTGACAATACTCGGACCTCGGGTTCGGGGCTACCATACAAATATTTTACAAAATTTACCCGATTTTCTTCGAATTTTATACACATGTGTATCTCAGATGTACAGCACTTTATGTAAAAATTTTGGAGGCCCCGGGGTCGTTGGGCCCCATAATTTTTTTAATAAAAAAATTAACCCGACTTTCTTCAAATTTTACACACGTGTGTATCTCCGATGACAACACTTACTATTGAAAGTTGGAAGCGATCGGGCACCAATGTCGGGGGCGCACACACAAATTTTTTAACACATGAGTATTTCCGGTGACAACAGTTCTTGAAAAAAATTTTAAGTGAAGGGGCTCTTATATTAATTTTTCCAAATTAACCCGATTCAAACTTTGCACACATATGTATCTCCTATTAGAGATTTTACATGAAAAATTATGGGTTTTTTTTTGTTTTTTTGTTTTCTGGCGCGTAAACAAACAAAGCCGATGGCTTTCCGACGCGGGAACAGGCTATATAGAATTGTCCAGGCGAAAAGTATGGATTTTCAAGGTTAATGCCGCAAACACTCATGACTGGCCTTGTGATTTGTTTATTGTAATTGTGAATGTAAGCCGCACCAGAAACTTAAGTGCTAACTGTAAGTCTATTGGCATGTCGGTAGGAATCATTGGAATGGGTTGACAGATCGACAACGAAAGACCGTGTAAATGGAGCAGCTGTCAAGCGACATTTGCGCACGTAGCAGCAACTATTTGAACATATTGGAATTGAAATGAAATAACGACTTTTGTTGGACAGATCACGAATCAACACCAAAGGAAAAAACAATAGAAAACATTCAATTGAGTTATTTCCTCAATTTATCGTTTTCCAAATTTTCTTACTTTCTATTGTAATTTTGCCGAAATCTCTTTCTTCGGGAGCATATCGAACAAAACAAAAAAAAATCAACCAAGTATGTCGTTGCTATCGTCAGTTATGATCGAGAGTGCATAAAAAATATTATTTTTGCAGTTTGTCCGAATTTTTCGATTTTCCTTTGTAATTGTCTCACTCAAAGACATCGTTCGAATCGTTAGTTATGGTCGCGAGTTCAGAAAAAAATCCTATAAAAACAGCGCTTGTAGTTTTTCCCGAATTTTCCGGACAACTATTTTTTTTCTAAACCTTATTCGGTCTATGACAAACATTTCAATGAAAATGAGCCAAATCGGTCCAGCCGTTCTCAAGTGATGCGGTTACCAACGAACAGTATTTCATTTTTATTTATATAGATACTAGCTTACCCGACAGACGTCCCAATTTCAATAAATTTGTTTGTGATCGTTTTGTGAATTTGTGAAATGTTAAATCAAAGTAAAATTAAGAAAAAAAAACAACCAAATGATTTATTTCCTTTCATTAAGTTTAAAATCACAATGAATCTAAATGTGTTTTATTTAAATTTGGTTTTGTTTGCTATGTCATAGCAAACCAATCGAAACAAAGCATTTTTTTGTTTTGATTGTTTGCTTGAACATCACCATTTCGTTCGTTGCAATGCTTTATGATACACGACATTTTTGTAAGTAAAAGGCGGGGTGAGGAGAAAATTTAGTGCGGTATCAAAAATAATTTTGTGTTGCGATTTTGAGTCACATTATTGTGTTACATTTTGATGTGACAACGTCTCACTACAAGGTTTAATGGGGTACATTTTCAAAAAGTTAATTAAATGTTAAGTGATACACTGTTGTGATCACTGTTGTGATCAATGTTAAGTGAGACACTGTTAAATGTCACACTTTTAAGTGAGCCACTGATAAATATCAGTACTTTGGGAACTAAGCCATTTCCCAAGCGATTCGCATGAAATTCGGAATTTAGGACTAAGATGCGACTATAAGACTTCTTCCTATGTAAATTCTGGAATATGATCATTATGGTCTGGAATTTCTGGAACAAAGCAATTTCTCAAGCGATTCGCATGAAATTCGGAATGTAGGACTAAGATGCGACTTTAAAACTTCTTCCTATGGAAATTCTGGAATATGATCATTATGGTCTGGAATTTCTGGAACAAAGCAATTTCTCAAGCGATTCGCATGAAATTCGGAATGTAGGACTAAGATGCGACTTTAAAACATCTTCCTATGGAAATTCTGGAATATGATCATTATGGTCTGGAATTTTTGGAACAAAGCAATTTCTCAAGTGATTAGCATGAAATTCGGAATGTAGGACTAAGATGCGACATTAAAACTTCTTCCTATGGAAATTCTGGAATATGATCATTATGGTCTGGAATTTCGGGAACAAATCAATTTCTCAAGTGATTCGCATGAAATTCGGAATGTAGGACTAAGATGCGACTATAAGACTTCTTGCTATGGAAATTCTTGAATATGATCATTATGGTCTGGAATTTCTGGAACAAAGCAATTTCTCAAGATTCACATGAAATTCGGAATGTAGGACTAAGATGTGACTATAAAATTTTTCCTATGGAACTTCTGGAATATAATCATTATTGTCTGGAATATCTGGAGCAAACCAATTTCTCAAGCGATTCGCATGAAATTCGGAATGTAGGACTAAGATGTGACTATAAGATTTGTTCCTATGGAAATTCTGGAATATAATCATTATTGTCTGGAATATCTGGAGCAAACCAATTTCTCAAGCGATTCGCATGAAATTCGGAATGTAGGACTAAGATGTGACTATAAGATTTTTTCCTATGGAACTTCTGGAATATGATCATTATTGTCTGGAATTTCTGGAGCAAAGCAATTTTTCAAGCGATTCGCATGAAATTCGGAATGTAGGACTAAGATGCGATTATAAGACTTCTTCCTATGGATATTCTGGAATATGATCATTATGTTCTGGAATTTTTGGAACAAAAAAATATCTCAAGCGACTCTTGTCTTTTAATTTAATCGTAATATTGGCCATAATGTCAAAGAATTTCACTCCAACCGCGCGTAAAGATTACACGCACATATTTTTTTAACTGCTCTTACTTCTCCTACTACTATCGACGCAACTGCATTACTATGTTTGTGCAGTGATATGATATATTTAATATGTACCCACCTCACAATAAATTGTTATGAACATTTAAATTCGCTAATAAATTATTTATTCTATTGTATTTGATGTGATTGATGATGTTATATTTGATTTCAATAACATACAATCAAGTTCATAGCTTGAGCATAACGAAACAAACATATGCAGTAGTAGGCTGCGCAGTTTATGCTGCATGTTGGTTAAAAATTCACTTTTCAGCCAATGCAGTAAAGAAAAATCGACTGCGCAGCTTACGCAGCCACTTTAAATTGTATGCAAATAGCAAAATGTAAATGTCAAATTGTCGCCCTACAAGAAGACTGTAAGTCGGTTTAAAATGTAGCCGCAATTTCGTGCATACCGACTGCCTGGCATTTTTTGTGCAGCACAAGCTGCGCAACTCCTTAATTCTTTACCGCAGCCGTAGTGATAGTATAGTCTCTGTTCATTTTCTATCAGTGCTCTGCTCTGCTCGTTCTATCAACATTGCATAAAATGATACAGTGCTCTCGTGTTTGGTAGATTAACAGAAAAAAAATACTACTATAAGTTCCAAAAAAATAGGCATGTTACAATGAAAACCTGCAAGCTTCCTTGCAACTATTTCCTTTTCTTTGCTTATCTTATCCTTACTCATATTTACAGGAACTAGAGTAAATAACTCTTCGATCAATTAAAGAAGGGAGAGAACCATGCAAAAGAAATTTAATGATGAATAATTGGCCTGCATGCTTAAAAGCGACATTCTACTCACTTCAAATTTCATTTCTCTTCAATTTATTGTAAAATTACTCAATTTTTTATAAATTGAATAACTCTTCGATCAATTACAGAAGGGAGAGAACCATGCAAAAGAAATTTATTGATGAATAATTTGCCTGCATGTTTCAAAGCATACCATTTCGATGCATTGGTTAGTGCTGCTCACTTCTTTTCTCTTCAAATTTAATTTAAAACTACTCAAATTTTTTATGAGTTGAAACCAAAAGCTGCATTACTGTGTTTGGGCAGTGTAATGCAATATGCAGGCACTTCACAGTTAGTGGTTATGAACATTAAAATTCGCTTATAAATAATTTATATATAATGTGATGTGATGATGATATATGTGATGAGCTACGGTGCAAGTCGTAGCACTGTCATATTTTTTTTTATAATACTAACGAAAACAGTTTAAGACCTATCATTGGACGTACCGATCAATTCAAACATTCCTCCTTAAGCCGCTCAAAAATTTTGTGGAATGACTTGCCCGACTCTGTATTTCCGCATGTGTATTATTTCAGTCATTTAAGATACATGTGATTATGGCTTGGCAAAGTTTATATTGAAATAACCGTGCAATATAATTAGTATTTTATCCCAATTGTTTTTGGCCAATAAAGCTGCACCCTCTGAAATATAATCGTATGCTATCTTAACGTCACTATAGACCATGTGAGCCCGTAAACCAAAACCCTCTCTAGAGAAGTAGTAGTGTAGTATAGTCTCTGTTGGTTGGTTCTCTGCTCAACTCACATTACATTACTAATTGAATTAAATTAAAAGGTTTAAACTCGGAAATTATTTTATAATAACATAAACTGGAAAACTTAGATATACACTTTAATTTAAGTTAAATGTACATGCCTAAAAATTAAATAAAATTAAATGAAAAAAAAATAAACAGATTATTGTCAATAAATGTTTGTAACCGTTGTCACGCTCAAAACCCTCGCGGCCGTTTAGACGACACAGCCTACCCTGCTCTTTTTAAATTTTGGGAACGAAGTAATTTCTCAACCGATTTGTATGAAATTCGGTATGGTCTTTTGAGGGTCCTCTGGGGGTCTCTTGGAGGTCTTTTAAGGGTCATTTAAGGGTATTTTGAAGGTCTTTATGGGTCTTTTCGGATTCTTTTTGGGGGGTTTTGGGGGTCTTCCGAGGCTTTTAGGGAATCCTTTTGGGATCTTGGTTCTTTTAGTGGTCTTTTGGGAATTCTTTTGAGCATCTTTTGAAGGTTTTTTTTGGGGTCTTTTGTGGGTCTTTTGGGGGTCTTCTCGGGGTCTTTTGAGGGCCCCGAAATAGTATTTTGGAGGGTCTTTTGTAATTCTTTTAAGGACTTTCGGAGGCCTTTTTATGATTCTATGAAAGTCAGTATGTATGACTAAGATGCGATTATAAGACTTGTTCTTATGGAAATTCTGGGATAAGGTTAATAATGTCTTGAACTATTGGAACTAAGCCATTTCTCGACCGATTTGTATAAAATGGCGGTATGGCCTTTTGAGTGTCTTTTAGGGGTCTTTTGGGGAGTCTTTTGAGGGTCTTTTAGGAGTCTTTTTGGCGTCTTTTGGGAATATTGTGCGGGTATTTTAGGGGTCTTTTGAGGGTCTTTTGGGGTTCCTTTGATCGTCTTTTAGGCGTCTATTAAGGGTCTTTTTGGGGTTTTTAAGGCGTCTTTTGAGGGCCTTTTTGTGATTTTTTGCGTGTGTTTCGGTAAGTTTTTTTTGAAGAGTTTTTTTTTTGGGTTTTTAGGTGGTCTTTTGAAGAGTCTTTTAAGCGTTTTTCTGTGGTCTTTTTAGGAGTCTTTTGGGGGTCTTTTTCTTTTGTGTGTTTTACGAGGGTCTTTTGATGGTCTCTTGGGGGTCTTTTTATGATTCTTTTGTGGGTTTTGGGGGTCTTTTAATGATCTTTTAGAGTCTAATGATTTTTTAGGGTTTTTTGCCCCACAAGATCGTGAAGTTTCACACCGTTCGTTAAGTTTACACGCACTGTTCTTTTTTTATTTGTTTTTTTTTGCCTGGCGCGTAAACAAAGGTGATAGTTTTCCGACACTGTAACAGGTGACATACAATTGACCAAATTGACACATGTGTATCTCCATTGGACAGCACTTTTTGTAAAAATTTTGGAGACCCTGGGCCCCGGTGTCGTAAGGCTCCATACAAATTTTAAACATTTGTATGTGTTCGATGGACAAAACAGTTTGCAAAAATTTTGGAGTGATCGGGTCCTGAGACCCAAGTGGTGACCTTGTACATTTTTTAAAAATAAGCCCGATCTTCAGATTTTAAACTCATATGTATCTCCGATTAGATAATTTATATTAAAAATTTTAATTTTTATGGGTTGTTTTTTTATCTATTGTTGAAACTTCTGGACCAGTAACATCTTTGTTTAAAATTTCGAACCGATTATCGGAATTGTTGAATGCAAGAGGTGGTATCGAGTCGACACCTTTACCAACGTTTGCCTTTTGCCTTAGAGCTTCCAGCTTCAAAAAGTATTGTCTGGACACAAAATAATTTGTGAAGAAAATATATGGAAAAGAAGCCAATTAGGAAATTAATACACCAAAATTGCGTATATTGTCATTTTTTTTCTTCATAGTTGCGTTTACTGAGTCAACAATGATAAGAATTTGGGTGTTGCAATAATCGAGAACTTGCTCTTTTAGAGGGTTGCGTTAACCGAGGTCGTACTGTATATATATAGCTCTAGCATGCATATAAAACCAAGGAGGACACCTGTTATAACTGTTGTTCTAGACACATAAAACAAAAATTATTTAAAACCACACAAAATCATTTGAATTCATAGCCTTTAGATCTGGCCAATAGGGTATGAAATTTGGGAACTTAGCCATTTCTCAAGCGATTTGTAAGAAATTCGGTATTTAGGTCTAAGATACGACTGTAAGACTTGTTCATTTGGAAATTCTGGGATCTGGACAACAGGGCCTGAAATTTTAGGAACTAAGCAATTTCTCAAATGCAGAAGAGAACCTCAAGCTCTATGTGAACCATCTTTGTCACACTTTTGCTCTTCGACCGCCTCCTAAGAAGATTGTTTTCCAGACTAGAATGAAACTTAAGTCATTAAAAAATTTTATACACCGTATGAAAAAACGCTCTTCCTATAATTTGCGGCATCTCATCGAAAGAATACTGGGCAACCGTTAAATCTTCGATGTATTGGACTGGACTCTGACCTACCCATCTATATCAACGAGAGTTCCTGTTCACGCTCGATCTGTTTTACGTGCTCCAAAAAATTAAAAAAACAAGAGGAAGCTGCTCTCGGCTTTCTCTCGCCGCGGCTCAATATATGTCAGATTAAGAGAAACCGATAATCCTATCCGTATTGACAGTGAGGAGAACTCCTCTTTATTGCTGGAGCGAGAACCTGCAAAACAGCTAGAGGAGATCATAGATGTCGTTGACCACAGCATTCAATAGGAGCACGAAATTTATTATCATTCCTATTCTGACTTTTTACTATAATAACATTTCATACATTATTTGCATAAAATGCAAAAACTTCCTCCTTTTCTCTTTATTTAATTTTTCCTACTATTTTTCTACTCCACTTTCATATCTTATTGCAAACTACAGTTTTCGGCGTGCTTGCGTATTATTTCATTTACTCTTATTCGTTATGTGCGGTAGCGGGATGTCTGCTGGTGGCACTAACGAGTCAGCGTTGATGATGTTGTCAATACTATGTAATGCACAAAGGGGCTTCAAACTGTGTCATTTCAATACACGTAGTTTAAACCAATCAAAAATTGATTACTTAAGTTACATAATTGATAAGTCTAGTGTTTATGTCTTATGTGTAAGTAAAACTTGGTTCAAGCCACACATCAACGATAGTACCTATAACATTAATAATTTTAAATTACACAGGAATGACCGTGTAACAAATACTTTTTGTGGTGGGGTTGCTATTAACTGCAGGACGGGACTTAGGTGCGCTGTTTTGTAAATTCGGTTGGCTCTGGGATTTAATTCATAATTGCTGAAATTTCTGATAATCATGTTAAATGTCTGGTGGCATTCGTCTACAACCCCAATCGTACTTGTTCTCTCGAACCTTTTTTTACCTCAATATCTTCTTTCTCAGCTCGTTACACTAATATTATTGTTTGTGGAGACAGCAGACTTGCTAAAAAATGATTGTTACGCTTGTCAGACTATTGATTATGTCGCTGCATGTGGATTATCTGTCATTAACTCTCTTCCTACTCGTTATGCTCCTAATGCTATTCCTAGCTTATTAGACCTGGTAGTAGTTTCTGACCCTTCCTTAGTCTTACTTCAAGATCAAGTTAGTATGGAATCAATATCTGATCACGATTTAATATTCTGCACCTTCAACTTAAATTTTTCCCTTAAATCTGAGCCCCTCTCCTTTTCCTATCGTCATTTTAACAGTATAACTCTTCCATCTCTCTTGGCAGAAGCTTTTGCACTTCCTTGAAGTAATTGTTGGAGTATTGCAGAGGCGAACAATAAAATTATTTATTTCAATACCTTGATTTCTTATCTGTTTGAAAAGTACGTTCCTCTTAAGTCCGTTAGAGTAAGCAACGTTCAAAGACCGTGGTTCACTTCCACTGTTTTGCATTCTATCCAACTGTGTCGCAAAAAATATCTTGGTTGGAGGCGGTTTCCGTCCGAATACAATTAGCAATTATGCCGTCTGGCACGTAATTCCGCGACATTAACTATCCGTAATGTAAAACGGAACTACTTCTCTTCAAAATTGTGTCCCTCTCTCCCATTGAAACAACTGTGGAGAAATCTTCGCGATATTAGTATTGAGGACAAACTTCATCCAACTGAGCTGAATAACCGTTTTCTCACATCTGCATCACCTAGCTCTCTCCCATTGACTCCAGTGGCGTATCATAATGTTTGTCCCTCGACTTTTGAATTTTCCACTTTTCTGAGGTAGACGTGGCAAGTAGCATTATGTCATTACATTCTAACTCAGTTGGAGACGATGGTATATCATTAAAATTGATTATTCCAGTGATCCTTGGCCCCCTGTCACATAAGAGTCGGGTAACCCACTTTAAAAATATTTTATGTCAAAAAGACAATGATGTGTCCAAAGCTGTGGCACAGTCAATGTTAAATAGACTCCAATAACTTTAAGATAAATTTGATGAAGCTCAAACATCTTTGGAGACTGCTGTTGAAAGTGAAAACGATAGTGATCCTAATGCTCGAATTAGTTTTGATGATGACTACGGTTTTGTTGAATCAAGGCTGATTTCATTAATCGAAAAATTTCAAGCGGTCGAATCGAATTCAGCTGTGCCTGTGCCACCCAACAATACGAACGTCGATAATCTAAAAATGCAAACCAATGTGCCAACTCCTTTACCGTAAATCAAATTGGCCGAATTTGATGGAGAATTCTTATCGTGGTGCAATTTTCGGGAAGTATATCGAGAAATAATACATGATAATACAAAGTTAACTTCAGTTGTTAAGTTCACCTATTTACATCAATGTTTGTTAAAAGGGAAGGCGTTTCATTTTATAGAAGGTCTATCACTGTCCGAAGCTAATTGTAATCATGTTTGGACAACCATTTTTGAATTTTATGAAAATGAATCCAGAACTAAAATTTTACACATGAAACAAATTTATTTTTTAAAACCTGTAACGCAAGAAAATAATGCGAAGGCATTGCAATCCTTCATTGATATGTTTTGGAAACATTTTAATTCGCTTAAAGCTCTCAAGATTCCTGTAGCTGAATGGGATCTTTATTTGGTTTGTCGTGTGACTCAACTTGTCGATGCTCAATCTCGTCAATTACTCGAAACAAAAAGGACACTAGATCGGATCCCTACAATTAAAGAGGTAATGGATATCTTATCCACACGTGCTCGGTTTCTAGAAGCGATATCTACGTCTTCGAATACTCAGTCGACATTTGAACAGCAAATAAAAATACAAAGAAATATAATACGGGTAAAATCAGTTTAATTCATATGGTCACTGTCCCTTTTGTAAATCAAATCATTAAATTTTCAAATGTAAAAAATTTGAGGATTTATCCTGGTCTCAACGAAATGATTGGGTCATAAGGGAAAATATTTGCCGAAACTGTTTTTACAAACATCATATCAGTAAATGTGGATCAAAGGGTTGTAGAACATGTAATCGAATGCATCATACTTTACTTCACTACACTAATAAGAATAGTTTCCATCCGACTAATAATTTCAACGAGTATTCTAATAGGAGTTTTACCAAATCATAGCAACGTCATAGAGAATAGATGTTTTTATTCGTCGCCAACTCAGATATTGTTGTCAATTGCGGTAATTGGGGTTGAAAGTTCGTCCGGTATGCGAATGCATTGCCGTGTCTTACTTGACTCGGGTTCTCAATCCAACTTTGTAACCGAAAATGTATGCCAAAAAATCTTGGCTCACAAAAAATCGATACATGTGCCTATAACCGGTATAAACCAAAAGGTCACTCAAATCAGTCATCAAGCAAATTTATCGATTGAATCTCGAGTTTCGATTTTAAAATTGAAATAAATTTTTTGGTGCTACCCAAAATAACTGGTACTTTACCCTTATATCCTGTGAAATATCAGCAATGTAAACAATTTACCAAGTTCAATTGTGTTGGGTGATCCTCAATTTCCTGTACCTCGAACTATCGATATGTTGTTAGGTGCAGAGATTTATTTTGATATTATGTGTGGTGGAAAATTGACTGTTGTTCAAGAACTACCACCATTTTACAAAACTGTATTCGGTTATGTGGTTAGCGGTAAGGTAAATCAGATAGCTTCTGATAATATAGTTTCATTAATGTGCTGCCATGATGATACTCTAAGTAAACAAATTTAAAAATTCTGGCAAATTGAGGATGTACATTTGCCCAATAATTTTTCGTTAGAAGACAAAGCATGTGAAGAACATTATGTGAACAACGTTAAACGTGTCCAGTCAGGAAGATATAGTGTGGCTTTGTCTATAAAATCTAATTTAAATCAGCTTGGTGATTCACAAGACACTGCTTTAAAACAATTTCATTATTTGGAGAATAAATTCATAAAAAATCCTGATCTGAAACAACAATATATTCAGTTCATGAATGAATATATAAAATTAAACCACGTGGATCTTGTTGATTCATCTCAGTGTTCTCATTCAAAAACAGATGGTTTTTATTTTATGCCACATCATGCGGTTTTCAAGGATAGTAGCCTCACCACGAAAGTGCGTGTTGTGTTTAATACATCAGCTAAAACCACTTCCGGACTATCGTTAAACGTTACTCTTATGACTGGACCGACGATCCAACAGGATCTCTTCTCAATTATTATTCGATTCAGAAGAATCTTCAACAAATATTTTGGCGCAAATCTCTTGAAAATCCTATTTCAATATATCGTTAAATACAGTGACGTATGACACTGCGTGTGCCCCGTTTTTGGCAATAAGAACTTTGAAAGAATTAGCAATCAACGAATTCTTCCAAGTTTCCATTAGCCTCAAAATTATTGATCAGAGATTTTTACGTAGATGATTTTTTTTTCAGGTTCAAATAATGTTGAGGAAGCAAAACTAGTCCAAGAACGAATGACCACATTATTAGCTAAAGGTGGCTTCAATCTTTGTAAATAGCCATCAAATAGTTCCGAAATAATTTCAGATATCGAAGACAAAAATTTTAACATTATGAGATCATTAGGTATTCTTTGGAATTTACATACTGATAATATTCAGATGTCATTAGGAAAAATTTCACAAAAGATCAGTCCTATCGCAAATAGCGCAACTTTTCGACCCAATGGGTCTATTTGCTCCTGTAGTCTTTACAGCCAAATTATTAATGCAAAAAATGAAAAAATTCCTGAGCCTTTGCATTCATACTGGCTCTCGTTTATAAGTCAGCTAAATATTATAAATACAATTAAAATTCCGAAATGCATATCACTGTATGAAAGAGTGAAAAATATTGAATTGCATGGATTCGGAGATGCTTCCCAAAGTGGTTATGGTTGCTGCTTCTATATTAGGTCAATTGATGATTATGATAATTATAATTGTCAATTACTTTGTGCAAAGTCCAAGGTATCGCCATTAAAAATACAAACTATTCCCCGCTTGGAGCTTTTTGTGCTTCTGTTTTGTTAGCTGAATTATTCGCAAAGGTGAAGGAAAGTATGGCAATTGAGTTTCACAATATCATATTGTGGTCTGATTCTTTAGTAACTTTATACAGAATAAATTCATCACCGTTAAGATATGCAACTTTTGTTGCAAACAGAATATCGAAAATCCAGGATATCACTCCACCCAAAATGTGGGCATATATTCCGTCGGATTTAAACCCTGCTGACATAGTTTCACGCGGTTTGATGCCTCCACAATTGGATTCTTCATCCTTATGGTGGAGTGGACCTGAGTTCTTAACAAATCCCGACTTGGATTGGCCTCTTACACCTCATAAATTGTCCAATGGTAATTTAAAGGATCCTGAAGTTAGTAAATGTTTGCGATTCGCTAATAACTGTCGAATTGGTAAAAACAGCTGTGAATTAAAATATTGTGAAATAACTGCTAAGGAAGTTGACTTTGCTTTTAAAAGAAATAATTAAATTCATTCAAGGTGAAAATTATTCAAATTATTAAATTATTATTCAATTATTAAAATTTTAAAAATTGGGAAATTTGTTGATAAACAAAGTTCAATGAAAAAACTAAACCATTATATTGACTCATTTGGTATATTGCGCGTTGGTGGCCGGTTGGCAAACTCCGATTTGTCAAACGATCAGATGCATCAAATGCCATTTTACTCGTCTTTTGGTGAAAAATGAACATTATCGAAACTTACACGCTGGACCTCAAGCTTTGCTTAGCTTCATAAGACAACGATTTTCGGTGCCAGGCGGAAAGGTGTTATGCCGTAAAATAGTTTTTGAATGTATCAGATGTTTTAGGACAAAGCCTATTTAAGTTGATCAAATCATGGGTCAACTACCCAAGGAACGGGTTACAATCTCTAAAACGTTCACGAATGTTGGCGTAGATTATTGTTGGCCGTTTGAAGTAACTTATAAAATTCGGTCAAATGTAAAATCTAAAGCTTATATAGCTATATTTATATGTTTTGCGACTAAAGCAACTCATTTAGAAGTTACTCATGATTTAACGACTGATGCATTTCTTGCTGCATTTAGGCGGTTTGTGTCACGTAGAGGTCGTTGTACAAACGTGTATAGCGATAACGCTACAAATTTTATTGGAGCGCGTGGAGGATTGCAAGTACTCCAACGTTTAAGTGTTAAAATATTGTAGACGAGAAGGTATTAATTGGCATACCATCCCACCTCGTTCACCGCATTTTGGCGGATTGTTGGAGGGGGCTGTCAAAAGTGCGGAGCACCATTTAAAAAGAGTGCTCGGCGATCATGTTTGCACAGTACCACTTTAGTGGTACAAATTGAGAGTTGCCTTCAAAGCCAATCACTTCAATGTCTGAGGATCCCTCAGACTTTACAGCATTGACGCCTGGTAATTTTTTGATCAGAGGTCCAATTCCCGAACCCTCATTATTTCATCTATGTTTTACTCGTCTGTCAAGTTATCAAGAAATGCAATACTGTATGCAGAAATTTTGGAATCGATGGTCTAATGAGTATTTGTCAGAATTGCAGCAGCGACAAAAATGGTTTAATGGCACTTCCAATATTGATGTTGGAACTTTGGTCATTTTGAAGGAAGATAATGTTCCGCCTATTAAGTGGATTATGGGTAGGGTGCTGCAGGCACATCCGGGTTCGGATAATTTTGATAGAGTGGTTACGGTTAAAACAGAGAAAGGGAAATTTTAACGAGCTATCTCAAGGATTTGTGCCTTGTTATTCAAGCCTTATAGAATTAAATGTCTCAATAAACTATATAATTATTATTATATTTAGAAATTAAAATTTATACGCATATCAATTTTAAGAATATAATTTTGTTAGAAAACAAATAACAAATTTTGAACCTAGTTGTTCAAGGTGGCCGGTATGATGAGTTTTCTTAGTTATGAAGAGTTTACTAATCTATTACTTTTTTAAATTCTCTATATTAACTTCACTTGCCCGTGGGTCGGTCGTCGGTCGTCTGTCGTGGATTCTTGCGATCAATTTTAACCCACTTCCCATGGCCCGATTTTATTGAAATTTTGCACACATGTGTATTTCCGGAGACAACACTTTCTATTAAATATTGAGGCCCCTCGGGCTGCGGGGTCGGGGGTTCCCAAACAAAAATTTTAAAAAATTTACCCGATTTTCTTCAATGTGTATACCCAATAAACAATACTTTTTCTAAAATTTGGTAGTGATCGGGTCCCGGGTTCGGCCGCAAGGCCCTTATACATTTTTTAAATATTTATACTGGCATCAGATATTCGTCGCCCTTTATGGACTGTGTGCGGTGTGTGTTGCGCAGTCGGCTGCGCTGCATGGTTTTGGTGGTGGAGAGAGAGAGAGAGAAATCTTAGCTCACGCACAAATGAACCCAGCAAATGAAACGAGACATAAATATTTTATGCTTACTTCAACTTACATTTTTATTTACTGAATTGTATTTTTATTGATGTCGTTTTTTTTTGTTATCGATATCAACTTACAGATAGAACAACAAGTTTTCACAATATTCTGTCATTTCGCGTTTTCATAAATTAGTTCAGAGCAGTCAAAGAGTTCTCAAGATAACTGCTCGTGTTTCTTATTTGCTCAGAGTATGAGCGTGCTCTACGTGCTCAGAATAAAATGATCTGAGCATTTTCAATTTTAACATCTGATGTCAAATGTCTGTTTCGATGATTTTCTCCTACAATAAAAATAAAATGGCCCAGGATCGAGGGGCTCCCATATCAATTTCTGCGATTAGAGAATTTAGATGAAAAATTTTAATTTTTATGGGTTGTTTTTTTTGTGTTTGTACTTCAGCAACTGTCACTGTCATTGTCAATTTTTACGTTGTTTTTTTTCCTTCTGTTATAATAAAAAAGGTTCTGGTGGTGCGCATCAGACGCAAAAGAAACAAAATAATTTCGTGTTTTTATTTTTAATAAAAAAATACAGTCCGCTTTTTTACAATCGAAGAGCCTCTATTCCAACCGACTGCCGACAAATAAGTGTACTGTCGTGCGTATCAAAAATTTTTGAAAAACTAATTACAAAGCAGATCACATTCTATATTAGTGCCCACAACCTTTTGTCTCCATTGCAATCCGGTTTCCGCGCTCAGCATAGTTGCAAAACAGCAGAGGTAAAAGTGAGAAGTGATGGATGACATTCGAAACTCGTTTACCATATTACTTTACTTTGCTTGTTAGATTTCTCTAAGGCCTTTGACACCATAAATCATAATATTCTCTGTAATAAACTCAGACAACTCTTTGGATTTGGAGATAACTCTGTAAAGCTTTTAAGGGACTATCTCTCTAACAGGTATCAGAGAGTTCTTGTTGGCGATTTTTTTCTCCCTGAATGGCTTGCGCCACGGCAATAAGGTGGGCTAAGCCCTTTATTAAAATTATGAATTAAATCGGAGAAATGTGATTTACAATTTATCACATTTCTCACGTTTGTAGCCGGTTTCAATTTTATTTTCTCCCTGATGTATTGAAAAAAGCAATACGGAAAAAACGTTCACGAAACTAAAACGACGCGAGTCCGAATGCTTTAATGAATGGATCATGGTCAAGGAAAACTACAAAAAACCCTTGGCCGACGTTCCACAAAGCTCCATTTCGGGTCCGGTTCTATTTTTCATTTATGTAAACGACTGAGAGGTGTTCTTAAAAACTGTTACTTTTACCTTTATGCTGATGATGTTCAAATTTACATTTCGAAAATTACGATGTTTCCTACTTTCCCCCTATTTACCTGGCCGACAACCGGCTAACTTTTTCTAACTGTGTTACCAGCCTGGGTATAAAAATAAATGGTGATCTTTCTTACTCTAACCATATTAACTTTATTGTCGGTCGCATATATGGTATATTGCGCAAGTTGTGGCTTACTAGTGATTTTACCACTGGAAACTAAACGCATGCTGGTGAAATCCTTAATTCTACCTAATATTCTCTTTGTAGATGTAATATATAGCAAACTTGACTTCCACTCGGAACATAAGCTGTTGGTGGACTTGTAATGACGCAAATCGATACGTGTATAAACTTCGTAGATACGATCACACCTCAGACCTGTTCAATAACCTTTTCGGTTGCCCTCTAAGGCGGTTTCTGCATGCCAGAAACTGTATCGTCCTACGTAATATCATTGTAGCACGTACCCCCGCGTACTTATACTATAAACTGCGATTTACCAGATCCTCCAGGAATAGCGCTCTTATTATACCGAAATATAATTTTCTTAATTGCTCAAGGCACTTCCTCGTTTATGCCACCCGACTGTTGAACTCATTGCCGCCTTCTCTAAAATTATTAGCTAACGCATCGCGCTTCCGGAGGGCTATCTACGATCATTATAATTTGCAATAATTCCCCCATGAACCCTGCATGCTATTACTCAATCCTTTACTTTCTTTCTTTTTACTTTTGTTCCTATACTTTCTTTATTTTAGTTTTTTTTCAACCTTTACATTTTTCTACTTTATCGAGTATTATTAACTTCTTTCTTTTTACTTTTGTTCCTATACTTTCTTTATTTTAGTTTTTTTTTTCAACCTTTACATTTTTCTACTTTATCGAGTATTATTTTAAGTTTGTTATGCTTATATCACAGTTTTATACTTGTATTTATTAGCTAGAAAATTGTGTACACTATTAGACTTAAGATTATAAATAAATGAAATGAAATGAAGTGGAATGAACACTTTTTATACAAATTTTGGAGACCTCGGGGTCCGTGGGGCTCCATGCAAATTTTTTACAACACTTTTTGTAAAAATTGCTATATTGCTTTCAACAAAAAAATAAAAATTACAACAACCAACACATTGGATAGACCAGAAATGGTTTAGCGTTAATCAAAAAAAATTTTTTGGTTAAGAAATATTTATTTATTTTTAGTTATAATTCTCACCACCAGTGTCGACTTTTAAAAATTATACATGGATAAGTTGGCAAACACATGAAACAAAAAATTTACCAAAATTTGATTAGTTTTTGCTGTTGCTTTAATCAGCCGTTAACCACAAAAAATACCTAACTCATTTTGTTGAAAGCAATATAACAAATGTTGGAGACCCCGGGCCTCGGGGTTATGAGGGCCCATACACATTTTTTAACAAATTCTACATCCATGTGTATCTCCGATGGGCAACACTTTTTGTAAAAAATTCTGTAGACCCCGGACCCCCGGGGTCGTGGGGCCCAGTACAAATTTTTAAAAAAAATTAAACCAGATTTTCTTAAATTCTATATACACGTGTATCTCCGATGGACAAAACTTTTTTAAACATTTTGTAGGCCTCGTAGTCGTGAGGCCCCATACAAATTTTTTAAAAAAAATTACTGGTTTTCTTTAAATATTATATACATGTGTATCTCCGATGGACAACTCTTTTCTTAAAAATTTTGGAGACCCCGGGCCGCGGGTGACACGTGTATCTCCGATGGACAAAACTTTTTTAAACAATTTGTACATAATATTTGGAGTGAACGATTCCTGATGCCCAGGGCGTGCCCATATAATTTTTTTTGAAAATAGCCCGATTTTCTTGAAATTTTAAACACATCTGTATCACCGATGGACAAAAACTTTTTGTAAAAAAATATAAAAATTAACCCGATTTCTTCAAATTTTAAACACATGTATATCTCCGATGGACAAAACTGTTTGTAAAATTTTTGGATTGAACGGGCCCTGAGGCGCGCCATATGCCCGATTTTCGATTTTAAAGACATGTGTATCTCCGATGGACAAAACTCTCTGTAACATTTTTGGAGTGAACGGGCCCGATGGGGTTCATACAATTTTTTTTTAAAATCAGCCCGATTTCTTCAAATTTTAAACACATGTGTATCTCCAATGGACATACATTTTTGTAACATTTTTGTGGTGAGCGCGCTGAGGGCCCTGGGGCACATATAAATTTTTTAAAAATTAACCCGATTTTCTTAAAATGTTCAACACATCTCCGATGACAACACTTCCTATTGATATTTGGAAGTGGGGTAGGGTGCTCCCATACAAATTTTTTACACATGTGTATTTCCGGTGACAACAGTTTTTGTAAAAATTTTGAAGTAAAGGGGCTCTAACATTAATTTTTTCCAAATTAACCCGGTTTAAACATTGTACACTTATGTATCTCCTTTTAGAGAATTTATATGAAATATTTTAATTTTTATGTCACTTCTGGCCCAGATGGAATCTGGTTGCCTGATCGTTGGGCACGATATCACCGGTCTTTTTAATTCTTTTGTCGCTTTTCAATGTAAGTAGTTTGTTTTTTCAGCCGCCGAGAGGTCCCTTAGAAAATTTTGTATTCCTTGGTTTTATTCCTTTCAATGCTGCTCTAATAGTTGTGATAGATCTATTTAATTTCAAATTTAGTAATGGGGATGTCTGGTTCTGCCGTTGTCGTCTAATTGTCCTTTTTTTGGTAGATTAATAATAATAATATTCGGCGCGATACACCATCTCGGTCCAACGAGTATTAGTAATATAATGTATATGTAGATATTAGTTATATAATGTATTTGACTAAAGAGCAAACAATTTATAATAATACCATAATGAAAAAATGTTAATCAGAAATAAACGACAATTGTTTACAAAATGAACATGGCAGGAAAGATGAGTGGTCTGGAAGGATAAATTAAAGAGTTCGAGACCCGATTGTATAACCGTACCCAGTTCGTCAGGGAAAACACTCAACAAAGCAGTACCAGCGTCCTTCCAGAATTTTCTTAGTAACCAGAAAGGAATTTTGAAGTCTCCTGTTTTCAATGGCGAGACAGCATTTGAAAATATCAAAGTCCAGTTTGCTGCTGCTGTACAACATAATGGATGGGGCGCTGAAGAGCCTGATCCCTAATCCTGGCGTTGAAGGGCAAGACGGCCGATGTATTGCAAATGATTCCAAATGCTGAGATGAGTTCCGGAAGAATATTGAAAGCGTTATGGACAGTATCACTCCCAGGAGTTAAGCAGAATACAGCTACTGATGAAGAAACAGCGAGGAGAACGAGTCCAAGAATTAGAGCGGAAAATAACTAAGCTAGCACGACATGCCTAATGTGGAATAGTATCTTGGATGGACTGGCAGTGGATGCGTTTATCAATGCTATCCGAAATGAGCAATTAAATCTTCATTTAAGGACAATAGCCAGAAGAAGTCAATGAATGAAGTATCGGCTTTGGAATACGAAGCAGCTAGAGCCAGTTTGTCTACTGAATTGGTAAGGTTGCGTAAGCTGGAAAAGGAGGACATCACACAAATAAAGGCAATAGTTAAAGAGGAAAGACGAAAATAAAAAACTGGAAGCCCTCAGAATGACGGAAACCCAACATCTAGTTCCCGTCCAAAATGCTTTAGATGACAGAAGCCTGGACATTTTATCCGTGACTGCAAGGAACCAAGCCCAATAAAAACTACATTACAGCCTGTGAATCGTGTTAAGAGGCCTGAAAATTTACGGCAGATAGGCGCATCACAGATGAATGAGGTGCAGCGGCCAGCTTACCTCGTAGCTGCAGACCAAGAAAACTAAGTTACACCAGCTTTTCGGGGCGTAAGCTAGTGACGTGGGGAGAGAGCCCCAGGATCACGGTGAACATTGCCAAACTTGGAAAGGACAGCAACAGCTTTGTTGTTAGTGGTGTGATAGAAGGAACACCATGTACGTTTACCTTAGATACAGGAGCTTCCAGATCAGTTGTAAGTCCCAAAGTGGTGTCCAAAGGTCAAGTGAAAAAAGTATTTCGTTACAATTTGAGAACAGCGACGGGTGAAGTTGCAGCAATTAAAGGAGCTCTCCTTTAGTGTCATGTTTGGAGGAATACGGGTTTCTCATCATCGTGGTGGGCTAAGAGTCATTACTGAAGAAAAAGTGGAGGTACCACCGATGTGCGAAAAAACCATCTATGGCAAGGTGAACGGTGATCTTGGGGACAGTAAAGTAGGAATAGTGGAGGCAACCAAACTCAACAAGAACAGATTGCTATGCGGAAGAACTCTAGTGAAACTCTAGCCTAAGATACCAGTTAGAATAATGAACGTTAACCCATCACCAAAGGTAATAAGAAAAGAACAGTCATTGGCGAGACTCAAGGAGTAAGCTGCATCGTAAACTGCCAGCCTGTAAAAGTAAAGAATACGCCACTACGTCTGGAAAGGAAGCAGATAATTCGTTCGTTGTGTAAACATCTTCCAGCAGCACAGCGACAAGCAGCAGAAAAGGCGCTAGAGCAATTTTCCGACGTTTTTGCTGTCAGCGACAACGACATTGGTAAAACCAATATAGTGCGACACCGAATCAATACAGGAAATGATTTTACAATTCGACAGGCGCCAAGACGATTACCATGAGGCAGAAACACTGGTCAAGAAGATGGAACGTGATGGAATCATAGAGAAGTCCAAAAGCCCGTGGAGCTCACCTGTGTTACTTGTCCAAAAGAAAGATGGTTCAACGAGATTTTGTGTGGACTATCGGAAACTTAACGATGTCACCAAGAAGGATAGTTATCCATTACGACTTATAGACGACACGTTGGACACCTTATCGTGAGCCAGAATACTCAGTACATTGGATCTAAAAAGCGGATACTGGCAGGTAGCAATTCATGACAACGACAAGGAGAAGACACAGCATTTACTGCGGTAAACGTATCTTTAGTTGTAAAGAAGTGAATAAGGCTAAAATTTTCTGGTCTTTTCTCGATATTTCTGTCTATAAGATTGAACGTTTCTGGAAGCTTTTCAATGAGTATAAAAGGTGCCGTTCGCTGCAGAGAAATCATTAGTAATTTGGAATTTAACCAGTGCAGTTGAAAAGCTCTTGTTTGCAGAAATATTGTAAAGTACAAGTATTATAACTGTTTTTGTGTGCATTTAAAAGTTGTCCAGCATCATAAAATTGTGAACTTGTGTTATATTTACTATTTGTAAATTAAAGTTATTATTTGTAAATTAATAAACTTGTGTTTTATTTGCAAAATTCTTTACGAACTCGAAAGCCTGAATTTCGTAACAATATATATATAAATATATATAAATATACAGTGAAATCTTCCTTAGGCGGACAGCGACGGTGCCAAAAATTTTGTCCGTTCAAGGGAAGAAAAAAAAGTTTTTTGCAAACGGCAAATGGCAAACGGATGTGGTGTTGGGTGGAAGGTAAATAAGTTTCGTATTTATGAGTCGCAAATCTTTAGGATGTCCAAAAAAAGTAAGACTTCCTTTTGTTGAAGTCCCATTCTTTTATCGAAAGAGCGAAGCCAGTCAATCATAATTTCCTGGGTCATCCACGCTTTTTTGTTATGTCTCCATTCTACTGGCAGTTCGTTGTGCTTTAAATTATGAAAAGCTCATGGACTTTCCGATGACCAAAATTTTTTTTTCTCCTGCCATACTTGCACAGTGTAAAATAGTAAGTCTCTCTTTTGATAACTTTCCACCCGTGCATTTTTCTCCCTAAGACTCATTGTTTTAGTAGGCTGAGCTCTAAAAAAGAGACCTGTTTCATCCGCATTAAAAATGCCATCAGGGCTATAGTGTTCTGTTAAAAAAATATGGTAATTTTTCTAAAAATGTATTGACGTCCGCTGGTTTAACATCTGCTGCTTCTCCAGAAATGCTTTTGAATGCTATACCATGCCGCTTTCGAAACTTCTGAAGCCAGCCTGTTGAAGCTTTAAAGTTTTCAACGCCTAAAAGTTCTGCGACCGATTTAGCCTTGTGCCTAATCAGTGTTCCAGAAATAGGCACATGCTTATTTCGCACGACTCTGAACCACTCGAACACTTTTTCGTCGACAAAACTCCCACCCGGTGTAACGAAACGCCGTCTTGTGAAAGTGCACTGGAATTTGACTGCCATGCTTCCTAATTTTGTCTTTATTCTTTAAAATATTAGCAGCTTGAGTTTTACCGATTTTAAAGTCAATTACAATTTCACGGACACTTCTTATTTTTAGCAGAAGCATTTATTAAATCTATTTTTTATTTAAACGTCAACACGTTTCGTGTTGGCGGCATCTTAAGAGAAATAAAAAACCCCGGTAACCGACGACTACGCTGTTGCACCCAAGACACGGAAACCAACTTACTACGAATATGCAATAACAAGGATCAGATGTATTAGATAACAAATAAATATTCCCATAACATTCGTACACAGACATTTTTTTGTGTCGCGCATCAACGACGTCGCGACAATATAACTGTTTTGGTCAAACAACAGCATTTTACAACAGCATATGGAACCAGAGAAATTCCTTCTGATTTCCTTGGCCGCGTTCGTTCAAGGGAGTGTCCGCCTAAGAGAACGTAAAATGTATGAAGTTTCAAGAAAAAAAAGTTTGTTTATGAAATTGTGTCCGTTTAAGGGAGTTGTCCGCCTAAGAGAGCTGTCCGACATGGCATATTTCACCGTATATAAATTTATATAAATTATATTTATTATTTATTATTATATTTATATATATATATATTATACAGGGTGTCCCAGAATTCGTGGTACAAACGAAGCAGGGTGATAGCGGAGTTCCAACCAAAATATCCAAATTAAGTTTTATCGAATTGTTGATGGTTCAAAAGTTATTCCATTTTTAGTATTTTTGGGTAAAATCGCATACGCCGCACTAAAAAATTAATGGAAAAAAACCAACAGTTCTTTTGTTTATGTTCATTTTTAAATTCTCTATATTAACTTCACTTGCCCGTGGCTGGCTGGCTGGCAGGCCAAATCTTGTGATCAATTTTTAACCCACTTCCTACAGCCCGATTTTAAATATTAAATATTAAATAAATATTTTACAAAATTTACCCGATTTTCTTTAAATTTTGTACACATGTGTGTCTTCGATGGAAAACGCTTTTTGTAAAAATTTGGAGCGATCGGCCCCTTGGGGACCCCAATATACAATTTTTAAATATCGCATCAGATCACGGCAAAGTCTGAGCTCTGTGCTTTGTGAGCAGCGCTGTTCGCTGCCGCTGCGTCATTTGGTGGATGATTTTGCCACGCAGTGTGTATGTGTGTATCCCCGATTAGAGAATTAACAAGAAAAATTTTAATTTTTATGGGTTGTTTTTTTTAATACGATCTGGAAGAGATTGCCTTTCCAATAAATTCATTTTTATAAACTTTATTATCTGTCAAATCTGTCTTCTGTCAAATTAAAACAATAGATTTGTGGTGTCTTTTTGTTTCCCAAAATTTTTTGATTGATTTTTAAGTAGCTCTGGCGGAAAAACAATCTACTACAGAAAGTTCACCGACTCTTAGAAAATCTTGCGACAGAATGGTTTTTATCAATTGTTTTACAAAGTAAGTCATGTTTATTGAAGAACACACTTTCGAGTGTTTAAATAAGCTGCGTTGTCAGAAATAAAGCAAAATTATATTTTTTTTTATTTTTTTTTTATTTTAAATATTATAACAAGTGTTCGAAGTGTCCACCATTTGCCATAATACATAATCGGCATCGTCGAATAAAGCTTATTTTAATCCGTCGGAACGCCCGCTTGTAATTTTTAATATGGAATAACTTTTGAACCATCAACAATTCTATAAAACTTCATTTGGCTATTTTGGTGCGGTGGGGTCGTGAGGCGCCATACACATTTTTTTAAAAAATTAACCCGAGGCCCCGGTGTCACGATGTCCCATACAAATTAACCCGATTTTCAAATTTTATACACAGGTGTATCCTGAGACCCGAGGGGGCCCACATAAATTTTTTAAAAACGCCCTATTTTTTTGAAATTTTAAACACATGTGTACTGTAATGCTTATAGCAATGTAAAGGCAGGATCGCCATGTAATGGTAACACTCCTTGATGTCTCGTATGGGTTTCCACTAGTCAAGGCTATTACGACAGAGACTTGGACCTTTGGGGCAGTTTCCTGCACTCAAGGTGGGATTCCAAATAGAGAGGTTCCTGCTAATGCCTTTAGAGTTTAAGGCTCGCAAGCCTAAGAAAACACCGGTGGTATTACTTTTACGTTCTAATTAGAAGTGAGTTTTATTTGATTCTTGTTGCTTATTTATAGGGGTTCAAAGACTTAAAACATACTACACAATTTAATAAGAATACATATAAAAGTATACACATGTATACTAGTTAGATCGATTAGTGCTGGTCAGCATTTTGGCATTATTGTATACCAATATGCCGAACATTCTTAATTGCTTCAGGTCGCTTGCCTATATATTGCTGATGTTACATATTTACCAGCACAGGCAAGTGACCTATATTGTTTATAATTTTATTGCATGTTAGGTTAACGCCATGCACAGCACGGGTAAGTGACCGAACGTTATTTACTTTTTTTTTATGATCAGCGCTCGCTCGCCTATAATGCTTTCTATGCATTTTGTTTGTTGTCATAGGCTAACGACCGCCGATCGTACTCTCATTACTTTGTATGCTGTCATGCTCAGGCATGAAGTGTGCTGACAAAGTAATAAGACTCTTTTTTTGTTTATTCACTCGTTGAGTGTTTATGCTGTAATATTTTAATTGCGGTTCATATGCAGATGGCATTATGAGGAATGCAATGAATCGGGACTATATGAATAATTAATCGATCTAACCTTGAATACTATGTTAGCGCTGGTATGCTCCCTTCACATCACTCTTCCTGGGGGAAAAAGGAGAAATCATGACACATCGTGATTTCTTCTTTTTAGGCGCCACTCGTGTATCATTTTCTGGTTTGATTACCAGGTGGGAGATTTTTGTTTTTTTTTGTTTTACAATTTCTTTGAAATAAATTTTTGTTTTGGTCGTGAAAAGGTTACGTTTATTTGGAGAAGTACATAGGTAGGTATATTAATATCTTATTGTTAAATTTTAGTTTAATATATATATTTATTTTTTGTTTAACACATTCATTCAATCTTAATTATAATTGTAATTGTAGTAATAATTGTAAGTCTAGAGATTAATTTTTAAATCTTATTTCTGGTTCTAAGTTTAAATCGTTAATGAATTTGTTGAAACTTTTTAAAACTATGTTGTAAGAGTAGAAATTAAATTATCTACTTTTTTTTCAACTATGTTGTATAGAGATTTCCTTAAATTATACTTTTCTTAAGTGATATGTTTTCCTTATACTATGTTAACGTGTTCTTAATAGGCCAATTCTAATTTTCTTAGTTATTTAGACTTTTAACTTAAATTCTATTTTTACTTACTTTGTTTGTATTCATTATTGTCTATGTTTTTTGTTTTTATTTATTATTATTTTTTTTTATAATTTATTTACAATTTGGGGATACATTCTTTCACCCTTTGACATTTTTTTTTTAGATCATTTTTATACGTTTATTAACGTTAAATATATGAAAAATGGCTTTAGTCTATTTTTGTGTACTGTCATTCTTTTGTTTTCGTATTTGATTTCAAAATTTACACCATTTTGTGACAAGACTTCATATGGTCCTATATATATTGGGTCTAGTTTCTTTCTAGCCTCATTTCTCAATAAAACCAAACTTCCTATTTCGAAATTTGCACTCTTTGTGTGCCCATCTATGTCATACCTTTCTTTCCTAGCATTTTTCTTTTTTATTAGAGTTTCTCGAGCATCACTATGAGCAACTTGTAATTTATTCTTCAAGTCAATTACGTAGTCCTCATAGTTGTATACTGGTTCTATATGTTTCGTTAAATTTGATGGTAAGTTACACTGCTTTCCGAATATAAGTTCGAAAGGTGTATAACCCGTCTCTGAGTGTACAGAAGTATTATAACAGAAAAAATAATAGGGCAACCAGGTGCTCCAATCGGTATGTTTATCCGAAACATAACTTTTTAGATATGCTCCTAAAACCTTATGAGAGTTTTCTAGTGCCCCTATACTTTCATGATGGTACGCTGTAGATTGTAATTGTTCTATCCTTAACAATGTACAGCAACCCTTTAAAACCTGATTTAGAAACTCGGTTCCTTGATCTGATGCTATTCTAAGGCGTGAGGATTTCTTTTAACAAATTAAATGATTTTTGGCAATCTTTATTGAAAATGAACTCGACATCTTTCTTTAGTAATCGATTAAGTGGAATGGAGATGGTAGCGAAATTTGGAATGAATTTACGATAATAGTTTGCAAATGCCACAAATCTTCTGGTCTCATCAGCGTTGGTGGGTATTGGATAATTTTTCATAGCAATAGATTTAGTGGGATCGGGTAGTATGCCATTGTCAGAGATAACGTGTCCTAGGTATAACACTTCTTTGCGCAAGACAGAACATTTTCCTGGATGTATCTTGAGATTTACTTCTCTGAGACGTTCAAAAACTTGGATTAAGTTTTTATTATGGTGCTCTAAACTTTTACCGAAAACTATGAGGTCATCACGATAAACGAAGCAACGTGAATATGTTAGTCCTGACACCGCTATGAAAATTTGCTGGGTGAAATCTTTAGCCCCATCGGTAGTCGTTTTAGTTGGTAGTGACCTTCTTCTGTAGAAAACGCCGTAATTGGTCTGCTATTAGCATCTAACTCCATTTGATAGTATCCCTGGCTTAAATCTATGCACGAAAAGTAAGCTGCTCCTCCTACCATGTCATAGATGTCTGTTATGTTGGGTAGGGGGAATTTGTCATCCTCAATTCTCGTCTCGCTCGTTAACGTGACGATAGTCTATCACCATTCGGAATTTCTGTAGACCGGTAACAGGGTCTTTCTTTTTGGGTACGATAAGTACTGGTGAATTCCAAGCAGAAATAGATGGCTCTATGATATCATCTGCTAACATTTTTCGTATTTCTTCCTTTAGATCTTGCTTCTGGGTGTGTGGTAGGCGATAAGGCTTTGTATATTTGGGGATGCTCCTTCTTTAAGCGTGATATCTGCCTTTCCAATATTGGTATATGTTAATTTATCACCCTCTACGTGAAAGATATCTTGGTATTTAGAACATATTGCTTCGATTTCCGTTTTTTCCTCACTATTTAATGTATAGGTTGCTTCGCACCTTGGTGCTAGTAGGACAGTGTGTATGTGCTGCTGGGAGCATATGGGTAAGTGAATTGTATTACGTGAAAGATATCTTGGTATTTAGAACATATTGCTTCGATTTTCGTTTTTTCCTCACTATTTAATGTATAGGTTGCTTCGCACCTTGGTGCTAGTAGGACAGTGTGTATGTGCTGCTGGGAGCATATGGGTAAGTGAATTGTATTACTACCTGTCGTGAGTTTTAATAGAAATTCCTCCAAATCGATTATAGCGTTAAATTTTAAAAGAAAATTTGCTCCGATAATTCCTTCAACTGGAATCGGAAAAGAATCGGGTACTACGTGAAATTCGTATGGGACGATGAGCTCATCAATATGCAAATCGAGATAACATGTTCCCTTAGTCTGGAGATTTCCTGATATTCCTAAAATATTTGTAGTTTTGTCTGTGAATATCCTAATGCTTTTGTCGATTTTACCTTCTTTAATTACACAAATCGAGGCTCCTGTGTCAAGCAAAAATCTTGTGTCTGTATTATTGTCTAGTCCTATTTCAACGTGGATGCCGTTTGACGGTCCAACAGTGCAATTTGCTTTTGACACTTGTGGAGTTATTGGTTTCCCCCCGATGGGTCGGCTTCCCCCTCGGTGGGTTGCTCGTTTCCCATTGTTAGTATTCTGTTGTCCCTAGCCTGACTGTTTCTAAATGGGTTTCTATTCTGTCTGTCTTGATTATGGTTTGGTTGCCCCCGATTGTTTTGTCTGTCATTGAAATTGTTCTGTCTGTACCTGTCGTTGTAGTTATTCCTGTACTGAGACGAATTATTTGGTATTGGCGGTATACTGGGCCTATTGTTGTTTCCTAACCTTTGGTTATTTCGGTTTCGTTCGTTCTGGTATAATAATCTTCCCTGATTTTGGTTTTGGATATTTCTATTTTGAAAGTATCGCTCATTATTATATGAGAATCTTCCTTGATAAGAAAATCTTGGTTGGCCTACGTAATTAGCGTTCTGTCTGTGAGTGTATCTGGTGTCGAAATATCTAACTGAGTTTGTGGGAGTAGTAGAACTTTGGTCCAACTCTAGTAGATGTTGAATTGCGTCTTTTAGTTTAGTGTGCCTGGCACTGTCAAGTACTATTTTTAGCCTATCGTTAAGTCCTTTTTTTAGGAATGCTAATCCGCGTCTATCGTTTGCTATTGTAAGTGTTTCGCGTGTAGATTCCCCGTGGCAAGCTACTTCGAGTTCCGTCATTCTTGATATTAAATTTTCTATAATCGTTACGAATTCGTGCACTGGTCGATTACCTTGGTATCTACGACTTAATTGAGTTTGTATTGATTCGATTGTTTCTTTTGGCCCACATTTTTCTATCAAAATTTTCTTTAGTGATGCAAAATCTTCTGGTTTTTGATTACCAAATTCTGTTAGGCTTTTCCTTGAACCTTGCATTTTAAAAGGAATTTAACTAAGGTTGGTCTAGAATCATCGTTAAGAGTGTCGTGGTAAAATTCGACGTTATTAATAAAGTCGCGGATGTTTTCGGTTCTTTTGCTATCCTCTTCGCAATTGAGGGTAGGCAATTTTTGCGCGAGGCTGAAATTGAAAGAATCTGCCATTTTGATAGGTTTCGGTTGGAAGCTACTATTAACTATTTTTTCCGATTGTTGTTTAAAAACTTTTGCGGTGGCTATTAGTTTTTTTAAGTTTACTACTTCTAACTCAGAACAGCTATCTTGATCTATTTTTGAGAGTTGTTCGCAAAAAGAGATCCAAAGTTTCTCGATCTGTTCTAATTTTCTTTTTACCCCTTCCTCTTTTCTTGTCCTATTAGGCGATTTTTTTAAGCTGTCGTAGCAGGTTTTTAGTGCGTTTAGGGCTTCTGTTAGTTGGGAGAAATTCATTAGGTTGAGAGGCTAGAATGAAAAACGATCCTATCTTTATATGACCATAATCAAAAAAATTTTATGGGGATAGTGTTTTTTCTTTTTTTTTTATTTATTTTATTTTGCTTATCATATTTAAGGATATATTTTATTTTTGTTTATTTTATATTTATACCTGGGCTGGTCGCCGCTCTAAATGCTTAATTGTGTCGGCTATTATTTTTCGCCTATAGTGCTGTAGTCCCTGGTATATGAATGCAATTATAAGTGCTGTTATGAACATTAGTAAAAGTACTGCAGCGGTCATATCTATCGGTTTCTCCTGTTGAAAATTAGGTGCAGCTATTAGCTGGGGTCCGGTGTTGATTACTTCTACTTCCTTGCTTTCCTTCGTTCCCATTGTACCAGTTCTTTGCTTGAGTCGATACTCTTTTGAATAATTTATGGAATTGCTTGGCTTCTTTCTGTTTTTTCCGGTCCGCTGCCTGCTGTTCCTTCCTTTTCTCTCGCAGTTGTAAAATGAAATGGTCCCTAGTGGTGCTGGATTGGCCGGGAATGTTGGCCAATCTTTTTAATTCGGCCTGTTCTTTTCGGAGCTTGACTCGCAGGCCTCCTCTTGTTGATTTTTTCTTCGCTGGTGGTGTTATTAGAGGTTCCTCTGGTGTTCTTTTCGCTGTCCTTCGTCTATACTCTTCTATGGTTAGCGGTCTTGGCCCAACTTTTGGTTCTGGTTCAATTTTAGTTTTTTTTTCAGGATATCGTCGGCTTTTCTAATATATTCGGCTGCGAGGGCCAGTTGTTCCTCGTTGGACATTGGTTTTTCTTTTCTTTTTCACGGCAATAATCTTGATACTGTAGGTTCTTTTTGCAGCTGTTGTAGTTGATTGACAGGATAATTTCGGCAGTACCTGATTAGACTGGCAGGATATTATTAGGTTGGCAGGATCTGGTTATACTAGAAGATTCCAAGATTCCGGGTTGGCATGGCAGGGTTGCCATGTAATGGTATGCGGAATTTAATGGTATGAAGCTGTTTAGGGCAAGTTAATGGTAAGTCGCCATGTAATGCTTATAGCAATGTAAAGGCAGGATCGCCATGTAATGGTAACACTCCTTGATGTCTCGTATGGGTTTCCACTATTACGCCAGAGACTTGGACCTTTGGGGCAGTTTCCTGCACTCAAGGTGGGATTCCAAATAGAGAGGTTCCTGCTAATGCCTTTAGAGTTTAAGGCTCGCAAGCCTAAGAAAACACCGGTGGTATTACTTTTACGTTCTAATTAGAAGTGAGTTTTATTTGATTCTTGTTGCTTATTTATAGGTGTTCAAAGACTTAAAACATACTACACAATTTAATAGGAATACATATAAAAGTATACACATGTATACTAGTTAGATCGATTAGTGCTGGTCAGCATTTTGGCATTATTGTATACCAATATGCCGAACATTCTTAATTGCTTCAGGTCGCTTGCCTATATATTGCTGATGTAACATATTTACCAGCACAGGCAAGTGACCTATATTGTTTATAATTTTATTGCATGTTAGGTTAACGCCATGCACAGCACGGGTAAGTGACCGAACGTTATTTACTTTTTTTTTTATGATCAGCGCTCGCTCGCCTATAATGCTTTCTATGCATTTTGTTTGTTGTCATAGGCTAACGACCGCCGATCGTACTCTCATTACTTTGTATGCTGTCATGCTCAGGCATGAAGTGTGCTGACAAAGTAATAAGACTCTTTTTTTGTTTATTCACTCGTTGAGTGTTTATGCTGTAATATTTTAATTGCGGTTCATATGCAGATGGCATTATGAGGAATGCAATGAATCGGGACTATATGAATAATTAATCGATCTAACCTTGAATACTATGTTAGCGCTGGTATGCTCCCTTCACAGTACCGATGGACAAAACTTTTTGTAAAATTTTTGGAGTCAACGGGCACTGAGACCCGAGTGGTGCCCATGAGCATTTTTTAAAAATGTCCTATAAGAGAATTTACATGAAAAATTGTAATTTTTATGGGTTGTTTTTTACAAACACATCGATTTCCTATTTTCCGTAATATCGCTTTATCAGCATAATGTACATATGTATGTACGTATGTAATATATGACCGACCGCGTCAAGTGGGAATTGTTTGGGTTCGCTCGCCTGTACTGCTGCGTTGACATATTTATTTCCACGAGCGAACGACCTCATTATTTCATTAGAATTTCCATGCGCCGCTTAGTCAGCTCAATGCATGGAAAGGGTAATTATTATTCTAAGTGTTCAGCGCTTGTTTGCCCATGATGCTTAGGTTCAATATTTATTGTCATAGGCGAACGACCGCTGGACATTGTTTACTTTTTGTTCTCATGCACCGAGTGTGCTATTAAAGAATGCATATTGAATTTTATATCCTACTTAAAACTTTGTGAGGCAGAGTTGAAGTAGATGCGAAATTCGTTATTTTTTTAAAGCATTTTATTAATGTGGTCGCTGGTGTGATCCCTCATACCACCCTTCCTGGGGAAAAAGGAGAAATCATGATACATCTTGATCTTTTCTGCGCTTGTACAATAAGGGATCTTTAAAATTCTACAAGGTAGTTTTTGTTTTACAATGTTTTGACATCGTTTTTTTCTTTTCGTTATTTCAAAATGTTACATACAAAACAAAAATATATTTCGCTGTAGGATAAATTTAGTTGTTATGACTTTTTTTCTTTTTTCTTTTTTTTTTTGCTATGAACAATTATTAACTCATTACATTATTTTAATTAGAAGTAACAATCTCTATTTTGTATTAACAAATGATTTTGCTTAGTATTAATAATATTTCTTAATTACTGGGGTATTTTAAAGTAATTTGATTTTTATTTTGTATTAATAAATGGTTTTGATTAGTATTAATAATATTTCTTAAATACTGTGGTATTTTTAAAGTAATTTGATTTTTATTTTGTATTAATAAGTGGTTTTACTTACTAACTTATGTCATATATCCCCTTGTGGGTCCTAGGGCCTCTACTACGCCTACGCGCCATCGCGTGCGGTTCCTGGCAATGAGCTTCAGCTCTCTCCAACTCTTCCCCAATTGCCGTGACTCCTCCTCAACTGTTCTGCGCCAAGTATTTCTCGGACGACCCGTTCTTCTACCATCTTGAGATAACGGGTTCCATTTGCGTAGTTTGCTATGGAACTGTCGCCTTTTCAGAGTGTATGACCAATCCACTCCACTTTCGTCGTTGGATGGTTGTGCCTATTGGTTCCTGACCCGTTCTCTGGTAAATATGTTTGTAGAGATACGGTTAGGACAGAAAACCCTTAAGATCTTCCGTAGGCACCTATTTACGAACGTTTGTAATCTTTT
The DNA here is from genome assembly GCA_947095585.1 of Nephrocerus scutellatus. Lineage (NCBI taxonomy): Eukaryota > Metazoa > Arthropoda > Insecta > Diptera > Pipunculidae > Nephrocerus > Nephrocerus scutellatus. Next base: position 60,401,142 of record OX352762.1, on the reverse strand, counting down.
TCTGATAGTAGCGGTCACCTTCCAAGCGCTGCACCCATACGACAGCACAGATTCAACATTTGAGCGGAACAGTCGCAGCTTGGTGTTTAAGCTGATCGCATTGCTTCGCCATATCATGGACATCACTCCAAACACCGATTTTGCTTTGCCGATTCGGTTGACAGTGTCCTGTTCGGTTCCACCTTCGGACGAGACAATACTCCCAGGATATTGGAAACTCTCTACTCTCTCTACCGGCTGTCCAGCAATGTTAACTTGAGTTACTGAGTTAGTGCCGAGGTTGATGATTTTTGTTTTGGCTGGCAGTATTAATCATAATTAAATTATGTAAGAGTCCAACGAATTCCTCCGTTTCCAGTAGATAAAGCTGCGCGAAGTACATCGCTAATCACCAACAAAAAAAAGTATCGGCATTAGAATGCAACCTTCTCGTACCCAACTTAGAATCTCGAATTCCCCTGACAGCTTTCCTCTATGCAGCACATGACATTTAGAGCCATCATAGGTTGCTTTTATAAAAGCTTTTAGTTTATCGGGTATACCTCTCCTGCGCAAGACGAGCCAGATAAACTGTCTATAGACACTGTCAAACGCCTTCTCAAAATCGATGAACAGCAGGTGCAGTGGTGACCGGAATTCAACGCACTGTTCAATAATGATCCGCTGGGTGTTTATGTGGTCTACACAGGAGGACCAGTGCGGAAACCAGCTTGTTCGGCTTCGAGTGTATCTTCCAGATGTTTCTTAATTCGCTCAAGTACTACTTTGGCTATTACCTTTGCAACTGCAGGAAGAACGCAAATGCCTCTTTAGTTTTCGCCCTCCATAAGACTACCTTTTTTAGGGAGCTTGACAATTATTCCCTTTCAATCGTAGGGGAAACTTTCTACCTCCCAAGCTCTCTCTACAAGAGGATATAAAAGCTCTGCTGATGTTGTTGGAGCTGCACGCAGAAGCTCTGCGGGTATACCATCTAGTCCTACCGACTTGTTGTTCTTTAGTGCGTTAATCGCGGTAGCGATCTCGTCTTTACTGGGAGTTGAGGTGCGAATTCGGGAAATTGTTACTTCCGGCAGCTCCTTTTGATTTGGGTGCAAATCGTTAGCAAATGCACGGTTAAGGACCTCAGAGAAATGCCCCTTCTATCGCTTGAGCAGATCCTCATCTGAAACGAGTACCGCACCATCTAGGCCTTTCACCGGATGTTGGCTAGAGCAGTGACCACCTGTCAGCTCTTTGGTGATTCTGTAAACGGTTCTGCTATCGCACCTGCTCGCTGCTTCCTCTGCTTCTGAGGCCAGGTTGTTAATATAGTTACGCTTGTCACGTCTTACACTAAGCTGCACTTCTCTCATTTATCTTCGATACATGGACTCTAGCTCGATCCTCGCTGCTGCTGGGATATATACAATACGAGCTTTAAGTAGCTTACGTTCTTCAATCCGCCTCCAGATATCTTCGGTAAGCCACGTGCTGTGCCTTGCCTAGCTTCTACCAACGATACTTTCCGCTCCAGATGTGAAAACATATTTCACAGTCTTCCAATGTTCCTGGATGGTTGTCGGCAGTGAGTTTCTGATTGCTTCCACTCCATGCGATAAATGATCCCTTAATTGTTGGCGTACTAAGGGGATCTTTAGCCGGTCGATGTTATACCTAGGCATTCGGATGATATTGCGGCTTCTATGAACTGATGCAGTACGTAACTGGACAGTAGCTACCATAAGGTGATGATCCCGTACGTCGGCTGCTTGCCACATGGTCGATTTGGTTGGATGATGATTGCCTGTCAGTTGACACCCAGCTGACCTTGTGGCAAGTCTTATGCTCCTTCATTGTCGTTGCCAACCTTGGCATTCAAGTCCCCCATCACGATGACGATATCTCCATTCGGCGTTGCGATTAATACAGCGCTTAGTTGATTGCAGAAGTTGTCCTTTTCATCCTCAGTCGAAGGGTTCGTTGGGGCGTAGCACTGTATGATCGTGACGAGCCGTACTCTAGTCCGAAATCTGGCAGGTAAGATCCTATCACTATGCGGGTGCCAGGAAATTAGGCCTCTGCGTGCTGTTGGCGTTAGCAGCAGACCTACTTCAGATTCACGGGGACTACCGAAGGGTTTGTCGGAGTAGAGTAGCACAGTGTTACACGTTGGGGATTGGTACTCTCCCGAGTCGAACTATCTTACTTCACTCACTCCCAGTATGTCCAAATTATATCGAAGAAACTCACGTATCAGTTGAAGAAATCTGGCATTTTGAGGTCCTTCACACCCTGAGTCAAGAAGCGTCCTCACATTCCAGAAACCAATCTTAGTCCGGGTACAATAGCCAAAAGTCGTCATTATTCCATCATTACTTATCCGAGGAAGTTTAAGTCTACATATATAAGGATTTATACACATAGTTGCCCGGGGACCACCACGAGGAGGTAGAGCAAGCACTACATCACGAGCTTGATTGTTGCGCTACTGGCCCAAACCATGTTTTGAGCAGTCAGTAGTTTCCCGATCAATCGCAATGTTTTGCTTAGTATTAATATGTATGTAAAGTTTATTTAAAATTAAAGAATAAGTAATAAGATTTAAAACTTATGAGACTCTGACCGACTGATGATATTGTGACTGCTTGATGACAACGACTGCGACTGACCGACTGATGATATTGCGACTGCTTGATGACAACGACTGCGACTGACCGACTGATGTACTGATGATGACGACTGCGAGACTGCGATTGAACGAATGATGTACTGATGATGACGACTGCGATTGAACGACTGAACGACTGAGCGATACACAGCACTGCACTTTTACATTCGGTCCTCCTGAAATTCGTCATTAGATCCCGATGACAACAGTTCCTCGTTTTCTGTAACAAACTTTTTTTTGGCTTCTTCACGCATCTTCTGCCTTTCGTCGTCAAAATTTGTAAACATCTCTTGCTCAAGCAACGCGGTGATTTGCTCGTTTATGTCATTTTTCATTTCAACGCCGGACATTAATTTAAAGGGTGATGTCTTAGTCGAGCTGTGAATATGTATGTTGATTGCTTTTTGCACCTTTGCCACAAATTTATACCATTTTGACGGTTCATCTGACGACAGTTTTCCTATTATCGACAATATTGACCTATTCATACGTTCTATTTGTCCATTACCTCTTGCAACACCTGTTGTACTCAGCACGTGTTCAATGCCATTTGCTTTTATGTACTCTTGGAATGCTTTTGACGTAAATGCTGATCCTCTTTTGCTGACCACTCGGGTAGGCGTACCAAATATGATAGAACATTCATTAAATTTCTTCAGCACTTCTTTGGCTCCAGTGGATTTATTGGGATACAACCACACAAACTTGGCGAATCCGTCCACCATTGCAAAAATGTACTTGAAGTATTTTGACGTAGCATCCATAGGACCAAGATTATCAATATGTAGAGTATGTAACGGCTTGTCTCCTTTGTCTATGCAGTGTAAGTGGCTCTCTTTTTTACCCAACTTTTTATTGTGTATAATGCATTTGATGCAATTATTAATAATCTGATTAACTTTGGCTTCAAGATGCGGTATCTAGTAGCTTTGCTGGATGGCATCGTGCTGCGAAGTGGCCATCGCTGTGCGCGTCTGTGATAATTTCGCGCTCCATCGACTTAGGTACAACCAACAATCATTCCCATTTATCGTCTTGTATATAAGGCCTCCTTAAGTCTTGCAGTTTTCATATGGTCTACTTTTAAGAATTTCCGCAACCGCTCGGATGTGCGCATCGTTTTTCTGAGCTTTATTTATGTATGCTGATACTTCTGAAGAAATCGCCAGTATATTTTGCGGATACCGACTGAGGCAGTCAATATGTTTCATTCTTTCGCCAGGTCTATGTTCCACGTCGAAGTCGAAATCTTGCAGATACTTAATCCATTGCGTTACTTCTCCAGGGACATCTTTCTTATTTGTTGTTTGCTTGAACGCTACACAATCTGTAACCAGTTTAAAATGGATGCCAAGCAAATAATGATGAAACTTCTTTAAAGCAAGGTATGCAGCTTTGAGTTCTAACATATAGCTGTGCCATTGCGACTCCTGCACCGATGTCTTCTAACCATTGATAAATCTTCTAAAGAAACCAGTAAGGCCTAAAAATGATTGCACAGATTTTATGTCCTTGGGCACTGGAAACTTGCTAACGGCGACTGTTTTTTTCTGGTCCTGGTCTTTATTGACCGTTCTCAACTGTATGACCAAGAAAGTTGACTGTCTGTTGTAAAAAATGACACTTTTGCCATTTTATTTTCAATCCATAGATTGCTGCTTTGGTAAATACTTTTTGCATTTTATAGAGGCATTCATTAGCTGACGCAGCGCAAATAATAATGTCATCCATGTACAGTTCCATCACGTTTTGGTTGATCAACTCTTGAAACACATGATTGATAAAACGTATGAACACAGCTGGTGAATAGCAAAACCCAAACGGTGCTCTGTTAAATTCAAATAAACCACTTTTAGTGACGAACGCTGTATATCATACTCGACTCTTCATAGGCACATGAAAAAAACCATTTTCCAGATCCATGACTAAAATATTGGCGTATTGCAACTTTTCTATAACGTCGTCAATCAGTGGTACTGGAAAGCAATCTTTCAAAACCATGCAGTTCAGCTTTCGAAAATCGATTTTTTTTTGACAACGACAACTCTGCAGGCAACATTAGATGTCGACTTGCGTATGATGCCTTTTTCGAGCCAATACTCAATTTGGTTCTGAAGCTCTTCTTCTTCGTTAACTGGGAGTCGACTTGGTGCATGCCGGAATGGTTCGACACCATCTGGCACAATCCATCTGGCACAATCTTCAATTTTACTGGGCAATCTGTACTTATGTTGGCTGGCTGATAACTATCGATCATCTTTTTAACTACTTTCATATACTGCGGAGGAACATCAATATCAGCATTTGATTCAACGACATTATAAATACTTATCTGATTTTTATTCATATCAATTTCCTCTGACAACAGAGGAAAAAATTGATAACTATTTCTGCATGACGAAAAGTATAACTTCTTTGTAAAATCATATCCGAGTAGTCCATCGCATTCTATTACATCGTCTGGGACCACAAGACTTTTGTAGCGTGAGTATGCCATCAACCGCAACCTCAGTTTTGAAATGTCCAATCGGATTTGTTTTTTTGTTACCCAGCCACGTAGAGATGAAAAACTCTTTTGTAACTTGACATCATCTAGTTGTTTATAGACACGTTCTTTTATGATGGTGACATCCGAACCTGTGTCGACCAAGCATTAGACTTCAACATTTTTTATCATAATTTTCTTAAAGCGATTATGATTAACAACAACGTTTACACTTTTCATCGCTCCAGGACAAGCTATGGAAATGTGTCCACTTTGGTTACATTTGAAACACTTCTGTTCCGCTCGGCAGTCTCTGCGCAGATGATCTATAGATCCACAATTAAAACAGTGATTCTTTTTATCAACGCGTGAATATACATTTCTCTTTACACTACTGTTTTGCTGTTTTTCTGTTTTGTCATTATCGGTTATACGCTCAAAAATTTCGTACTGCTTCTTGAGTTTTTTAAGTGTTTTGCAGCTGTACATATTATATTTAAACTCACTTTTTATGTTTAAACCATCTACAATATATCGTATAACGGAGTCAGTGTCAACCATTCCAAGCGCGGCGATTTTTTTCATATGCAGAACATATTCGAGAACATTTTCTTCCTTGTGTTTTTCCTTTCACTCAACTGCTTATGAATTTCTGCACTAGAATAGTTTCTGTCAAATTCATTCTCCAACAACAAACGCAACTGTCGGTACTCGCTTACAGACACAGATTCCAGGAACAATTTAGCTGTGTTTGTCATTTTACCGCGTGGCTGCACATATTTCTGCTTTTCACTTAGACAATAGGCGTCGGCATTTTGTTCAAAATTTTGAAACCAAGTTTTACTGGAATTGACTCTCCATCGAAGTCTGGAAAAAGTTTTGCAAAATTTTCGACTGAAACTTTCGAATCGTTTTGCTTTAGTTCATCTGCTTGTATTTTTAGAGTGAGTAGTTGAATAATTTTTGGCAAGCTCTCATTATTCTGTTCTACCGTTTGCTGCAAATTATTTTATACAGTCACAAATAAGAACAAGCAAATTATTTTAATTTAAATAATTTTTATTAAAGCTAGCACTTATGTGCTAGTAGAGAAAAACAAGTTTAAAAAATAATTAATTAAATACAAGTTAAAACTTAGCTAGCACTATGTGCTAGTAGAAAACTTAAATAGCACTAAGTGTGCTCTAGTTGGAAGCTATAAAGTGAATGAATATTTTCTAAGGCTAAGATCCTTATTTATGCTGCTGCTCTGCTGTTCCGATGATCTGCTGCTCTGCTGTTGCGATGATCTGCTGCTCTGCTGATGATGGCTATTCGCTAACTTGCAAGTTTGTTGTTTGGATTGCCATGACATAATTTAATGTTGTGTCTGGATGATTGCTATTATTTATTGTGTCTGGATGATCGCTATTAATTGTTCTGTCTGGATGATCGCTATTAATTGTTGTGTTTGGATGATCGCTATTAATTGTTCTGTCTGCATGATCGCTATTAATTGTTGTTTTTGGATGATCGCTAGACATGTCGTCAGCAGAATTGTTATTTTGTATGCCTGCGAATGCTCGGATTGCGTTGTGATGCATGGATCTCCGTCAGCGGAAATGTTGCGGAGATCGTTGTTGCGTTAATTGTTGTTAACTACTCCCCCCGTGGAGAAGAGTCGACTTCCACGTTTAGGTTTCTCAAGACTTCGAGACCTGTTTGATTGATGCTAAGATTGATGCCACCATTATCTGTTGTCTTCCGTAGCTTCTTGATAAATATAATAAAAATTAAAAGGATTGATATTAAAGTTATTATAGTGACGAAGGTTAAACTACGTGTTTTAACTTCCTGTCTCAACGACGTAATTTGTTTTAAATTTTCCCCGTGCATTTCATGAAGATAGGGTAAGGATAAAATTTTCGTGTGGTTTGTTAAGTTTAGGACGTGAGTCCAATGGGCCTCAGGTGTCGGGTGTTCGGTTTGATGAGTGTTTGTAAATGTAACTCCATTAATTTTGACCTGGTTCTTGAACATCACTACAAAGGTACCATTTACCTGTACTGGTTGGTTGTTCGTTCTAATCCTCTGTTGAAGCAATCTGGTTGTTGATAATTAAAATGCTGTCATCAATTACGTTGACTGGCTCAATATGGTGCACCGATATTGTTCCGCATGTTGCCGTGGTTTGGTTTATCAGCTGCTGCAAACAAGTCTCCGAGCGACCTAACTCGCAGAATGATGAGTAGATTGCCTTCCTGCAGTTCTGGATAGGAATGTACGAATTGGCACATTTTGCCACGGTATCTGATTCAAATTGAAGAATGGTGTTGTTTCGCACGACGGGGTAGATGTTTATTTTGGTACAAATACTTTTAATTTTAGGGTACTTAATTAAAAATAGTAAAACATTATTATTTTGCATAACTTTTAGTTTTGAACTTGAGATTATGAGATGAATTCTCGTCCGACAATATGGCTTCTGCTTCCTTACTATCTAGTAAAATAGGATTTACAACATTTATCTTCGCAAGTGTAACGGAAAGTATTATATTATCTAATTCAATTATAACCGCCCTATTTCTACTCATGATTAACTCAAATAAATAGTTGGTGTTTGCGGTTTCCTTTTTTCCAATCTTAAGTAGTTCGTTGACAGTTTTTGTTATCTTATTAATTTTGTCTTGAATTTCCGTGTTGATAACAATTTCTCTGTTCAGTCATTGTATTAGCTCTTCCTCCTTAATCTTAACTTCCATAAAGTCGTCGGTGTACCTGCTATATGTTTTAAAACAGTTCCCAAGATGCTTATGCCTCGAGCGCGGCGACGATGCAGTTTTAACGTTTCAATTAGGGTTGAGATGTGTTTTAGGTCCAAATCAATCATCTTTTTTATATGAAATTCAGGAAAAGCGTCCAAAATTTCAAAAGTGTCCTGGACAAAGTTTTCGAAAATCGTTAAATTTGTGCGATGCATGAGCATTCCATAGTCTTGGTAGATTGCGACCTGTCCCCTGTCCAATGGTATGTAGTATGATTGAGAAAAATCCATTAATTTACTGGATATAAGTTGGACGGAAGCGACAATCACCAGTCTGGAAAATATGTAATTATCTGAGATTACCTACCATTAATAAGTACAGTTGTTCCCATATCTTTTTCTACAATACCTTTAATTAATTGCTTTCTAAACTTATTTCCTTCTCGTTTGTTTGTTTTCACAAAAACTTTGTCACCTGTTTTATACGTTACCGTTTTCCTACCTTTATTTTGGTACTTCAAGTCTCTATTTTGTTTCTCGGAAATGTTGCCTGCGATTTCTTCCTGTAAGCTTAAAGGCATTGAGTGGATAATATCGATAGGTTTATAGTTTGTGACTGAGTGAATTGTTTTATTATATTCAATTGTTCCCAACAAAATCAATTCAGTTGTGTCATTAATATTTTTTTCTGATTTGATGCATCTAGCTATTTCTGATAAGGAGCAATGGAATCTCTCTACCTGACCGTTTGAGGAACTGTGATAAGATGGTACCGCAAAAATTTCGATATCAAAATGATCTCTCAATAAGCTTTTGATAGTCTGGGAATTAAACGACTTGTCGTTATCGCAGACAATAGTCTTAGTGTTTTCGAAAAAATTTAAAATTTGCAAAATTGGATCCTTAATTTCGACAATTGCTCTTGATTTTATTGGTGTCACCATAGCAAATTTTGAAAACTTGTCTATACATGTTAAAAAATTCGAATTGTCCGTTGAGTAGGTGTCCATGTGAAGTACTTCACCGGCATTAAGTGGTAAGGGAGTTTTTCCAATTTCGGTTTTTGGCGGATGACGTTGATACTTGCTTTCGTTGCAAATCCTGCAACAAGAAACTAATACGTTGAGTCTTTTCCTAATATTCGGAAAATAATAGTTTTCCAAGATTTGCTGCATATTCTCACGTGCAGACCTATGTGTCGCAAGAATTTCTGTTTGGTCTGATGGATTGAATATGTCTATAACAAATTTCCCTGTATACCGGAATTTAACTGTAGGATAAAGTTTTACTAATTCATTTTGTATCTGCGCGAGAGTAGTCAGATCACAAAATATAGCATTGACGACATTTGGGTTTACTATTTCTTTAAGGGTGCTTTAAAGGTTTTGTAATGTAATAAAAGTAATTTCGTGGGTTTTAAAGATAACCTTTGTAATTTTAGTTTGCTCGGTTCCTTCTCTAATTATTATTTGATTTCTAAAACAATTAAGTGGGTTCTGTACACTAGGGATAGTTTCAGTGAGTGACTTTTCGCTAGGTGCTGTCACGCCGTCTGTTTTCGTCTGTATTGTCGTGTAAATCATTTGTCTTGAGAGCGCAACAAAATTCTCATTCCAAGGTTTATAAAAGAATTTAGGTTAAAACTCCTCCATCTCTTAATTTGCGTTACAAATCGTGTCAGAGATGTCAGTGGTTGGTGATCAGTAAATATATTTAGCTGTCGTACTCCATACAGGTAGTTGCGATGTTTTTGCAAAGACCACACGATTGCGAGTTCTCTTTCATTTGTTGCACAATTTTCTTTTGTTTTAGAAAGTGTTCTCGATATCATCGTAACCGGTCGTCCATCTTGTGACAGTACAGCGCCGAGTGCTTGAGAAGATGCGACCGTCGTTAAGTCAAATGGTTTATTAAAGTCAGGGTATAAAAGAAGGACATCTTCTCAGAGGCTACAATTTTCTTTACTGTATTGAAGGCGTCCATGGCCTCTTCGTCTAGTTCTATGGGCGTATTCTTTGACTGTCTTGCACTTACGTTTCCGTTTTCGCCTCGAAGGTATTTAGTGATGGGTTTCGTTAACGTCGCGTAGTCTTTGACGAATCGCCTATACTATCCAGCGAGTCCTAAAAATGCACGTAGAGTACGTAATTTTTTTGGTATAGCATAGTTAACAATATCCCTAACCTTTTCTGGACATGTCTTGATTCCTTTTGTAGAAACTAGAAATCTTTAAAACTCGACCTCTGTCTTAAAGAATTTTGATTTGAAAGAGTTTGCTGAGAGCTCTGTCTACATCTTTGAGGTGCTGTTTCTCGGTTTTAGAAAAAAACGATTGCGTCGTCAATGTAAACATGGCAGCTGTTACCTATCTCTTCCATAAGTATGTCATCGATTGTTCTTTGAAATATACTTGGTATATTTTTCAGACCAAACGGTAACCTATTAATTTCGAATTTTCCGTCATTAATGCTAAATGCAGTCTTTTCCCTACCACGCTCTGCTAATTTAATTTGGTGGAACCCGGATTTTAAATCCAGAGTCGTCTAGAAAACTGATTGACCCAAAATCGCGAGAATGACTGATGTATCGGGGATTGGGTATCGGTCACTTATAGTTTATTCGTTTAACTTTCTAAAATCTATGACCAATCGTTTTTTCTGCACTCCTTCTTCATTTATGCCTTACTTATTGACTACCCAGATGGGGTTATTTTACGGCGATCGGGAGGGCCTAATTATATTGTTTTTGAGGAGATCCGATATTTCGTCATTAACAAATTTTGCTACGGCCTTGGGGTATGGGTGTGCTTTTGAGTAGACCGGTTCATCATCTGTTGTTCGAATGGTCGCTATGACATTCGTATTAAATGGGAGTGATTCAGTGGGGTCAGATCGTCTGTTTTTGTTTTAGTTTCCAGAGTAACGTTATTTACATCCTAATAGTATAAATACAGTAGTCTCTCCTGGTTTTCATTGTAGGTTAGAGTACCGCTTTTGGTATCTATTTTAGCACTCACTTCTTTTAGAAGATCAAAACCGATTATTCCGTCAAAGGTACTTAAGTTAGGGAGTATAAAAAATGTGGAATTTTTTCCGAAAATATTGACTAAACATTTTGTTCGAATGACATCAGTCCTGTGGATTGATTTAACTGAAAATCGTTCCTTAACTGGTTTGATTCCTTTTAACATGCTGATATTTTTAACAAGGTTTTTTGCCGCGCCCGTGTCTTTTAAAAATTTTAGGTCTTTCCCCGCTAATGTCTGCTCACATACGGCAGGAGGGATGTATCCCTAAAAAATTAACTTCATCGTGAATTTCCGACGCCTGTTCAAACTCTTCGTATTCCTGAACTTGTTCTATGTTTCCCATTTCTGGCGAATGGATTGGTATTTGGTCTTGAACTAGATTATTAATTCTCTGGAATTTTGGTCCTGTAAATCGACCCGACGTATTTTGCCTTTTAGGTGGTCTAATGTTATGGGAGAATCTAGACGAATTTTGGCGAGGTTGATTCGACCTAAAGTGCGACAACGATTGGTCAACCTCCATTGGAGTTGGTAACTGTGGGTTTGGTCTCGGGGCCTCGGGGGTCTATAGTGTGGAGAACGATATCCATTAAATTGCCTACTATTTAAATTGCGCCGACCAAACTGATTATTAACTGAATTCTACGGCAACCGGCGAGAATTATAGTCTTGCTGATCATGGTTAAAATTTCGTTGGAGTTGATTATTAGCTCCCCAGCCTGAACTATAGTTAGTTGGCCTGCCTACAAATCAATTCGCAAATGCATTACGTGCTCCATTTGCTTCAAGCTCTTGAGCGAGAGCGAGTGCGTTGGGCATATCTGGGGGTTTGGATGAAAAAAGGATATCGCAAAGCGGTTTGCGTAGACCTGATATAAATGTTCTAAGAGCATCGTTGCGATATTTTTGGCTGAGTGAATTTATGAGCTCTGAGTTACCCTCGTGCGCCATTATAGTTTTATTTATTATTAGAGTTCATTTTTTCTCTACCTCCTCAAAAAATTCTTCAACAGTCATTTGTCCTTGTTCATTTCTTGTTCTATTAGATATGTGGGTTTTTTGTCTGAGTATGTAAAGTCCAGACGGGCTATAATTGCTTTAAAATTAAGAACTGTGTTAAAGGATGACAAAATATGATCCGCAGGACCAACAACTTTATTTCGGATTATCGCAACCGCTTGGTAGTGTTTTGAACTACCGACATGATTTTCGAATAATTTATACGCAGCGTTAGCCGCTTGTCGCCATGAAACATATCGTTCCTGATCACCACTAAATTCGGGTAGTGTCTTAACCAAGTCAAGTGATTCGTCACACCTCTTTGTGGGGTCTATTTATACAGGTCTGTATTCCTCCACCGCGGTGGGAGGTTCTAATTGCGCGAGTCTAGCGGTCAATTCAGCAAACTGTCTTTCAAAATCACGTTTAGTGATGTTCGTCGCGGATTGTATTGCTACGGTTAGCATACGCGTCAAGTCAGCTTCGTTCATTTTTAGGTTTTTTTAAAAACACAAAAAGAAGATAAAAAACGGGGGAAAACAATCGAAGACAAATGTTGGAAATCGTACAATATAATAATAATATATATTATAATAATAATATATATTATAATAATAATATATAATATAATAATAATATATAATATAATAATAATATATAATATAATAATAATATATAATATAATAATATAAAATAATATATGTATAAAAAAATTACTTACAATAAAATTTTATACATAATGAATGAATGAATAAATGAATACGATGTCTGCTGAGGATTGCTGCTGCGTTGTTTATCGCTGTTGAACGAGACGTGTTGCTGCGTTTTTATTGATGATTTTTTGAATTAGTTTTCTTGTAGTATTTATTTTGTTTTGAGGGTTTATTTCGTTGGTTCTTGGTTACGTAGGGCGCCAATTATTTTATTTTGGCTAGCACTATGTGCTAGTACAAAAACACAACCACAAAAAAGAACAAGAAAGCTATGTGCTATTAGAAAAATTAGAAATTGAAAATTAAATAATGAAATACTTAAATTACTTATGTTGGCGGCTAGCACTATGTGCTAGTAGAAAAATTTAAATAGCACTAAGTGTGCTCTTGTTGGAAGCTACAAAGTGAATGAAAATTTTCTAAGACTAAGATCCTTATTTATGCTGCTTCTCTGCTGTTCCGATGATCTGCTGCTCTGCTGATGATGGCAATTCGCTAACTTTCAAGTTTATTATCGGGGATGAAATTCGCTAGACATGTCATCAGCAGAATTGTTATTTTGCATGCCTGATGTACTGATGATGACGACTGCGAAACTGCGACTGAACGACACGACTGATGTACTGATGATGACGACTGCGACTGAACGACTGTGCGATACACAGCACTGCACTTTTACATGTATTTCTTAATTACTGGGGTATTTTTAAAGTAATTTGATTTTTATTATTCTTGTATTTGATCATAGTACTTGTTCCTAACGTTATCTATTCTATTTATTATTCTATTTCCTAATGCTTCCTTATGTTGATAGTATTTATTCTTATTACTGTCTATTCTATTGATTATTCTAATTCCTAATGCTTCCTTATGTTGATAGTATTTATTCTTTTGACTTGGGTATTTTTAAAGTAACTTGATTTTTAATATTCTTGTATTTGATCATAGTACTTATTCCTAACGTTATCTATTCTATTGATTACTCTAATTCCTAATGCTTCCTTATGTTTATTGTATTTATTGTATTTATTCTTCTTACTGGGGTATTTTCAAAGTAACTTGATTATTAATATTCTTGTATTTGATCATAGTACTTATTCTTAACGTTGTTCTAACTCCTAATGCTTCCTAATGTTTATAGAATTTATTCTAAATCTTATCCTATCTTAGTTACTGGTATTTTTAAGTAATTTGTTTTTTATTATTCTTGTATTTGTTTAATAGTACTTATTCCTAACGTTATCTATTCTATTGATTACTCTTAATCCTAATGCTTCCTAATGTTTATAGTATTTGTTATAAACCTTATCCTATCAATGCGCATGTGGGGGCTCTCTTCCTCTTTTTATTTTCTTTTTTTTTTAGAGGGAAGAAAAAAACATGATCTTTTAATCTAGGCTGAATAAAAATTGTTTCAGTATTCAGTATTCAGTTTTCTTTCCATTGCATTTAATTACGCAGTTTACTCCTTCTTCAGATAACACTTCATATGCCCTATGTAAATAGGATCAAATTTTCTTCTACTTTCGTTTCGCAACAAAAGGTAATGTACATTGTCGTCCGAATACTAATTCAACTAATTAATATGGTAAGCAAGTTCACCAGTCTTATCGGATACATAGCTCCTGAGGTATGCTCAGAGAACTTTGTGGGAATTTTCTAAAGCTCATATACTTTCGTGATGATAGGCAACTATTCTATTTCCAATTTGCACATATCCTTAAAGATTTTGTTTATAAATTCTGTTCCTTGATCAGAGGCTACAGTTTTTGGAACTCCATATCTAAGGATGAAACATTCTACTAGTCCTTTAGCTACTGGACCAGCCCCCTTATTTCGGAATGGAATAGCTTCCGTGAATTTGGTCAGTTCGTATTGTAATGTTAGCACGTACCTATATCCATTCACTTATTCGTGTAGACTCTAGAGGACTTACTAAGTCAAAGTATATTTTGCCGAAACTTGATTCGCCAGTTGAAGTTATATCCATTGGCTGTTTTTTTTTGGGTGTAATGTGTTTATTTTTCTGACATATTGTACAATGCTTTACATATGTAATTATGTCGTTCTGCATTCCTGTCCAGAAATATTTTTGTCTAATTGTTTTCATCATGCGGTTTATTTCTGCTTGACCACTTGTTGGTAAGATATGATAATCGTTGAGAAATATTTTCTTTTTATGAGAATCGGTCATTTCTATACATATATTTATTAGGTTCACCTTTACATTACTTTTCTTAAACATATCTCATAAGATTTTTTGCAACTCGCGAATATTGTATTCTCGACGGCCGTCTTCGAGTTTTTAAATTCTTAATATTAACTTCGCATGCCCGTGGCTGGCTGGCTAGCGGACAGGCACACCAAATCTTGTGATAAATTTTTAACTCACTTCCTAAAGCCCGATTTTATTGAAATTTTGCACACATGTGTATCTCTCATGACAACACCTTCTATTAAAAATAGGGTCGGCATCGGCTCCCATACAAATATTTTACAAAAAGTACCCGATTTTCTTAAAATATTATACACATGTGTATCTCAAATGGATAACATCTGTTTGTAAAAAATTGGAAAGGGATCAGGCCCTGGAGTGCGGGGGCACCCATACAAATTTTGTAAAAAAAAGTACCCGATTTTCTTAAAATTTTATACGCATGTGTATCTCAAATGGACATCATATTTTTGTAAACATTTGGAAGTGATCGGGCCCTGGGGTCGAGGGCACCCAAGTGAAACACTTTTTGTGAAAATTTTGGAGTGATGAATTTTTTTTAAGATGTACCCGATTTTATTCAAACGTTGCTGTTGTGTATCAACTAGAGAATTTACACGAAAAAATGTTATTTTTATGGGTTGGTCCTCATATGCGATCCACGTTCCTCGACAACAAATCGTAAAATGTTGTCGATCGGGCTGTAGTGTCATCCTTATCCCTTCTTAGGAGTACACAATTCTTCACTGGGACGTATGCCAAAACTTTTGTAAGGTCTCAGGATTATATCCATAACTTTTATTTGATATTCCTCGTCCTCGAAACTGTAACATATTTTTAGCTCAATTATTTTGTTTCCATGCTTTGGTGGCTTAAGAAGCTCTGTAATTACACGATTATTTTCTTCTGCTTCGGTTGCATTTTGCAACCGTCCGTTGCATTTTTCTGCTTTTAATTTTAGACCTTGTTATGCCACATATGTGGAGTTGTTTAAGTTGGTCAGAATTCCATTTTATGTGACTTAACGCGTCAGCTGTGTAATTATCTTTTCCGGGTTTATATGTGATGTGAAAATTGTATTCTTCTAGTAGCAGTCTGAATTTTGTCAATCTACTTGATGGTTCTTTAAGGGGAAAAGGGTATACTAATGGTCTGTGGTCTGTAATAATTTTGAATTTTCTACCGAACAAATATTGTCGGTAGTGTTTTATTGCCCCTACTATGGCCAGTAACTCTTTATCTATAGTGATATAGTTCTTTTTGACACTATTCAGAGTTTTACTCGGATAAGCATACGTTTGTCATCGAAATTGGACAATACAGCCCCTAATGCAAAACCTGAGGCGTCTGTCCGTAAAATAAATTCTTTGTTGAAATTCGGGAATTGTAGAATTTGGGTGAATTCCCTTTTCGGAAATAATGTGTCCTAGATACAGTACTTCTTTTCGTAGGAACAGTTGTTTGAACACGTCTATCAAATTTTTGTTATCTACCAAAAACTCTTAGGCCATCAAGGTACACAAAACAGCGTGAGTACGTAAGTCCGGCCATCGCTATTGACATCATCCTTGAAAATTTGCTGGGTGAAATTTTTAGTCCCATTGGTAGTCGTTTTACCTGAAAGTGACCATCCTCCGCTGAAAATGCTGGCATGGGTCTACTTTTTGGTTCCAGTTCCATTTGGTAGTATCCTTGACTTAAATCAATACATGAAAAATATACTGCTCCTCCTACCATGTCGTAATGTCGCTAATGTTGGTTAATGGGAATTTATCGTCCTCTATTCTCTCATTTACGTTCCTGTAATCTATAACCCTTAGGAATTTTTGCA
Source organism: Nephrocerus scutellatus (assembly GCA_947095585.1). NCBI lineage: Eukaryota > Metazoa > Arthropoda > Insecta > Diptera > Pipunculidae > Nephrocerus > Nephrocerus scutellatus. The sequence continues at coordinate 60,384,478 of OX352762.1, read as the reverse complement.
TATTAGTAACGGAATCTCTATTTTTTGGTACTAAGAGGATCGGAGTGTTCCACGGATAATTATATAATTTTCCAATATATTTCGTTCTTTATATCCTGTTTTTGTGTATGCGGTAGTCTGTATGGTTTGATTTATTTCGGTGTCGCTCCCTCTTTTAGTGTTATATCTGCTTGTCCTATGTGAGTGTAAGTAAGCTTGTCTCCTTCCAAGTGAAAAATATCGTGAAATTTTGTGCATATTGACTCGATTTCAGTTTTATCCTCATGATTCAGTGTATCGAAATGTATTTCGCTTAGTAACTTCTTTATTCTCGTGCTTGGTACAGCGTATTCCTTTTTGTACTGTAAGACGTAATGCTCGGACGCTAGGAACGAGGGTGGCTCTGCCGATTTAAGGTTTACAGCAGTTTCGCGAGTGTTTAGAATTTTAATGGGAATTTTTCCTTGTATGGCTGTAGATATGGATCCATGTAAACACATTTGCATAATTCACCTTTGCACCTTTACTATTATTTAAACCACATAAGATATTAGAAAATTTAATTGCGAATCGATTGACGGCATACCTAAATGAAATTAATGAAATTAATTTCATTAAAATCAGTATGGTTTAGGCAGGGTTCCGGCACTGATACTGCTTTAATTGAAATAACTGATTTAATATATAGAGCCTTTGACAATCAAGAATACACATGTAGTTTATTTTTTGACCTTCACAAAGTATTTGATTCTTTAGATTGCTTCTTGATAAATTATATCGTTATGGTTTCCGGGGCCTATCGTATAAAGCGGTTATCAGAATTGTTCTGTGGACATAATCTGTTATTTTGGTTGGAGTTTGTTAGTCATGTTATTGCCGTTGCGTCCTCTAGAATTTTGTCCTCTGAAGTTGTGTCCTCTAAAGTTCTGTCCTCTAAAGTTCTGTCTTCTATAGTTCATTGATATTCATTCATTGAGATAGTTCACTGAGGAACTAGTTGATCCTTGGTCTATTTCCAGTAAATGTTGTGCCGCTTCTTGAAAAGTCTTGTGTCTGGCGCTGTCGAGTATAATACGTAGTCTGTCATTTACCCCCTTTTTGAAGAATGCTAATCCTTTACGATCATTGGCTGCGGTCAATGTGGGTGCTATCACCATGGCAAGCAACTTCTAGTTCTGTCATTTTTGTTACTAATGTATCAATGTCCGTTACGAATTCTCCTATAGGTCGGTTTCCCTGATAAATTTTTAACCCGATTCCCCAAATGCCGGGGTCGTGGGGCCCCATAATAATTTTTCAAAAAAATTAACCCGATTTTATTCAAATTTTATATACATGTGTATCTCCGATGGACAAAATTTTTTTGTAAAGTTTTTGGAGCTAACGGGCCCTGAGGCCCGAGGGGTGCCCATATAAATTTTTTAAAAATTCGCTCGATTTTCTTCAAATTTAAAAAAACGTATATCTCCGATGGACAAAACTTTTTGTAAGTTTGTTGGAGTGATCGGGCCCTGAGACCCGTGTGGAGTCCATGTAAATTTTTTAAAAATAAGCCCGGTTTTCTTCAAATTTTAACACATACCCATCTCCTATTAGAGAATTTATATGAAAAATTTTAATTTTTATGGGTTGTTTATTTATGACTTTGTTTACCTTCTTGTTCAGTAGTTTACGGATATAATTAAAACCTAGAATTATTATTAGTACTAATATTGTGACTATGTCTTTTCCATTTTTATTGGTTTGAGGTCCATTGTTATTTGCAATGACCTCTTCAACCTTTGACTGGGTTTTTCCCATTTTAGTAAAAATGTTTAAACGCTAATTATTTCAAAAAAATAACATTTTATATTAGAAAAAAATTTTTTTTTTTTATTTTTCGAAAAATGAAAGATTATTAAAAATTAGATTATTATAATTAAAGATTATTCATCATCGTCCGCGTCCCAATTGTCGATGAATTTGAATATTTCGATCAGGTGTGGGAACTGTAGGAATCTACTTCGGTATTTGTTTCTTGGTTTGGAATCTTCTAATGACGTCCTCGTAGTCAAATTATCAGCGTCGCTATTATCTTTATCCATATATAAGTGGTTTGCTCTTCTCGACTACCATGTTGAAAAGATTATGGAACTCCTGTTCCTTTAATTTTTTCTGTTTCTTCTTTTCGTTCTTTTTGGAACGGATAATTTTTTTAACGCCTTCAGCTGGCACAGGAATTCCTCCTTGGACTTCTTTGGTTGGTTAGTGATGTTTGTCAACCTTTTTAGTTCTATAAGTTGTTGTTTCTGTTTGATATGCTTGCCTTCCCGTCTACTTCTGCTTGGTAGTGCTGCAGCGTCGACTACCGTGCGTCTTGAAAGGGGCTTTGATCCCACTTTCTGTTGCTCCAAAGGGATTTCTATACGGAGCAAAGCTTCTGCTTCTTTGATATAGCGCGCTGCTAAGTTTAATTGCTGTTTTCGTTTTTCGTCTGACATGTAAAATTGCTTTTGATCCTTTTTTTCTTACGAGGATTCAAAAACAAAAAAAAATATTTACAGTTGTACTAAACCAGAATAAAAAAATGTTTTTTATCTCTTTTTTTATTTTTATTAGAAAAAAAAATTAGTAGACTGGCAGTGTATCAAGCCCGAATCTGGCAGGATCGCCATGTAAAGTTGGTTAATTTTTTGGTTAAACAACTTTGCTTTGTTTTTCCAGATTTCATTACCTGACTCTTCAGGTATTTTTCGAGCCATACATCGACTGTGGAATGCCTACTCATCAATATTCCTATTTTCCGTAATATCGCTTTATAAGCATAATGTATGTACGTATGTAATATATGAACGACCGCGTCAAGTGGGAATTTTTTGAGTTCGCTCGTCTGTGCTGCTGCGTTGACATATTTATTTCCACGAGCGAACGACCTCATTATTTCATTAGAATTTCCATGCACCGCTTACTCAGCTCAATGCATGGAAAGGGTAAATAACGTTCTAAGTGGTCAGCGCTCGTTTGCCCATTATGCTTAGGTTGCATATTTATTGTCACAGGCGAACGACCGCTGGTCATACATTATGCTATTGGAAATATTGTTTACTTTTGTTCTCATGCACCGAGTGTGCTATTAAAGAATGCATATTGATTTTTATATTCTACTTCAAACTTTGCGAGACAGAGTCAAAGTAGGGTCGAAATTCGTTGTGTTTTTTTAGGCATTTTATTTATGTGGTCTCTGGTGCGATCCCTCACACTTGCTGCCGCCACTAAGTATAGACGAAGTTAGAAGAGCGTAAAAATAATACGGCTCTGGGATTAGATCGGATCCCAGCGGAGCTGATTTAAATAGGAGGCCCCACAATACACCAAGCAATTCATGTAATAATAATGCAAGTGTGGGATGCAAGTAATAATGCAAGTATGGGAAGGAAGATACATAATAAAGGAGATATCACAACATGCAGCAATTATCGTGGTATAACGTTGTTAAGTACCGCGTATAAGATTTTGTCCTCTATCTTTCAAGACAGGATAGCCCTACACGCTAAAGTCATCATTGGTCCATACCAGTGTGGCTTTATCCCAGGCAAATCAACAACTGATCAGACTTACACCCATAGGCAGGTGATCGAAAAATGTCTAGAGTTTCAAAACTCACTACACCATCTTTTTATAGTTTTTATATGCGCCTGTGATAGCATAGCCAGAGTAGAACTTTAAGCCATGAGAGAATTCGGCATCCCAAATAAACTGACACGACTATGAAGGTTGACCATTACCATGGCCGAGAAAAATATCCGGATCAAGCCTATTGAACATCTATAACGAGCTCCGAAAAGGGAATGGACTAGCCTGTGCCCTCTTCAACCTGGCGTTGGAGAAAGTGATCCGAGACTCTGACGTAACGGCGAGAGAAACAATCTTCTATAAGTCCATTCAGATACTGTCCTACGCAGACGACATTGACATCGTTTGTAGAAACCAAAGGGCTGCACAGGAATCCAGGTCGAGCGAGCGGCACGAAATCTATGGCTGGCTAAAACAAAAGCAGCCGATAACACCATGGAACCAGAAATACGTACACGGTTTAATAAAGCCAACAAAGGCTACTATAGTCTGTCAAGACTTTAAATCCATGAACTTAGCTAACATCCAAGCTGCTGGTATCTAAGTCAATGGTCATACCAGAACTTACATATGGGTCCGACACTTGGGTGCTTAGCAAAAAGCATTCTGACTACTTAGCCGCTTACGGAGAATTGTTGGACCCGTATGTGAGGAAGGACGATTCCGGAGACTCTATAATGATAAGATCTACGAGCGTTACCGCGATGTCGACATCGTGAAAAGAAATAAGCTCGGTAGGCCTCGGTGAGCAGGACACCTAGCTCGCATGAGCAAAGATGATCCTGCTCGGAATGTCCTTTGCGGTAGGGTTTATAGAATACGACGGCGAGGCCGGCCAAGCCTACGCTGAAAGAATGGCGTAGACAACGACACCCAGAGTTTTGCAATGCAAAACTCGATGACCTCGGCTCAAAATCGGGACCGGTGGAAAAACCTTTTTGTGGGTGACCAGGACCGGACACCGGTTGTATAGCAAAATATAATGATGAACATCCCAGGAGTAGCGTTATCTTACTTGCTTCGCCAGAGATATAACACGCCGATAACAGATTCCGTTTTAGAAAGTTATTAGCTGATTTAACAGCGGCCTCCCATAAACCACCGAATTGCGGTACTCGAGGTTGTATGAAATTGAATTTCAAACTCCTCTCCGTGCAGAAAGATGAAATTTTTTCTTTGGATACTGGTGAATGTATGGAAGACTCCTTATATATATATATATTTATATATATATACATATATATATTTATATATATATACATATATATATTTATATATATATATATATATATATTTATATATATATACATATATATATTTATATATATATACATATATATATTTATATATATATATTTATATATATATACATATATATATTTATATATATATACATATATATATTTATATATATATACATATATATATTTATATATATATACATATATATATTTATATATATATACATATATATATTTATATATATATATACATATATATATACATATATATATTATATATATATATATATATATATATTCCAATTGATTTCTCGCTCCAAATTTTTTTTTCGCGTTTTTGCAGTAGTGGCTTAGATTTTAGACATATTTAGGTTATTTTAGGTTGCGGTGGCAGCTAATGCTCAATTAGACAATTCGCGGTCCCTTGTGTTACCACAGGATCTTATACCTTTCCCGTTTTCAGAAGATCCATACAGAGCTCTTAAAATCTTGCACTTTGCCGTTTTCGAGATCTGATTCTGGAGGGTATTGTTGTCCGAAAACTTTTTTTTAAAGTATAACACTGGTGTTATGTAATCAAGTTTCGTCAGCTCTTGCTTTAGCGATTTAGTTATGGTGGAGTGCCCTTTTTGAAGACTTTTCCACTGATTGACAGCTAATAGTCTCGTAGTTGTAATTGCCGCTTTTTATGCCGAGACTTCTTTTAACTTTTTTAATGTGCTATGACCCAAAAAACTTAGGTCGGAACCCGTGTCCATCATCGCTTGAAATAAATGTTTTACCAACCATGTTCTTTTTAAAAATTAGTCTGCTCTGGAGCTCTCTAGGTACATCTGTCATAGTGTTTATTATATTTCTTTCGAATTTTATCTGCTTTCCTGAGGCTTGTTTACATTCGAAACTACGATGACCCATTTGTCCGCACTTAAAGCATTTATATTGTCGCTCGTTGTTACTACAATCTTTTGCTATATGTGTAGTAGCTCCACACTTCCTTGTGTATTCAATAGATGAGTGTTGTATTGATGTATTCGGAGAACACGGATTCGGTTTATTTAATGATTGACGCGAACCATGTACCTTTTCATACACTTTCAATTGTTTCTTCAGCTCCGTGACGGTTTTCGCCTGATAAAGAACAGTTTTATTATTTTGGATTCAGGTATGCCATTCACAAAGTAACCTAACAAACTTATTTCTTCTAAATTAATAGCTTAGCAATTTGCATGAGAGAATTATAATATGTATTCTCTAAAAGACTCATTATTCTCTTTGCGACGACCTTGCAACATACGATGAACACCAATAGAACATAATTTCTCTAATTCCCGACTGACTTCTCAAAAACAATTTCGCAGTTCCTTTGAGCAGTTGTTTAGCATAAACGAACTTTTGGAGACTGTTCCAACCTAAAATATCGAAACTCTCCTCGAACTCCTGTATCCACTGATTGATGTCTAATGTGTTCCCATAAAAGAAAATAAGCTATATTCTATGTCTTTTAATGTGAAGTTGTGTTTAACGACCGGAATTGCTTGTGCTTCTTCATACGAAGCTATGCTTTCAACTTCTTCCTCATCATAACACCATAGACCAAAATGTTGGAGTAGTCTGTCTAACAGTTCAATTTTTCGTTCTTGGTCACTCAAACCCTCCTCCCTTAACTTAACGTCGTTACCGTCATAGACAAAATGGTCTGAGCGCCCATGTCTTCTAATTAAATTATTTTGCTGTAATATGTGAGATAAGTTTACCTATTGGTAAATTTAACGAATGAGTAAATCATTTAAATTTTATAAATGAATAGAATTATATTATAAAATGTATAAATCTGCTTTAAATAATATTTTAAATTTTAACTTAAAATTTAAATTTAAGAAATGTTATTGATCTGACAATCACAGATTATAATTAACGTTGAACGTGGATGGGTCCTGGATGTGTGTTGCGGAAAGTAATGCATTCCAAGTAAGGAAATCCATATACCCGCATCGTCATTTAGTCATCCTACAGAAGACCTATGTGTCTGCAAATCCGCTCATCCAATTGAAATGAATACAGGATAACATCTCAGTTGGCAGGATAAGAATTGTACGGACGGTACTTCTGCAAATATCCTGGCCGAAACAAACTAAATTTTAAGCACCAAGTGGTTGTGTCTTATTAGTACCAAACCATGGTAGTTATTTAGTGGAAAGATAGACAATAGAAGATAGACAATAGAAGATAGACAATAAAAGATAGGCAATAGAAGATAGACAATAGATGTTACACATCAGTATTTATAATGTCCGCTGCTCGTTGCGTATCAATTTAATGTCATTAAATTTTATAACTTCATTGCCATTTGCTTTAACTATCATTGTTATTCTGTGCAGCACTTGTTCGTCAATTAATTAAAATTGTATTCTCTCTCTCAAATTTATTATCTTGCGCACCAAGATGGCAACACCTTTGTTAATAAAATATGTCAATTGATTATTCTTGTCATTTTGCTATCTCTCTTGTGTTTTGTCTTCAGCGCGAGCAGTCGACCATTTTCAATTTTTTTCTTTGCACAAAATAAAAATTAATGGTTTCCTTTTAAACAAGCGGCACGTAAACTACAGCGTTTCCTTTTGGAATATAATCAGCGACTTCCAACTCATATTGTGATTTGCAAAAATTTGTGTCGCACTATTTGATACGTGCAAAAGCGGCACGTAAAACTACATCATTTTCTTCGGAATATAATTAAGCGGCTTCCAAATCATTTCAGATTTGCGAAAATTTGTGTCGTACACTGTTTAACACGTGCAAACCGGCACGTCATAAACTCAGCGCTTTCCTTTGGGAAAGTAATCCATCGATTTCCGAGTGATCTGGAAAATTGTTCTTGGTAACCATTCATAAGTGCATTGAGGTTATATCACCACAGCGAACGAAGATAATATTTCGGATGAACAACGCATGGTTTGCAGCGTAGAGAGTGCGTTTTTTGATGACAACTTAAGAGGTGAGGTTAGATCACCACAACGGACGAAGGTGATACCTCGCAATTCAGCGTATCTGTTGCAGCGCATCACAACAAATCAGAAGCGAACCAGCATATTATTGATCTCAGTGAATTACTTACTACCCTGAGGAAACTGTAAGTACAAACATTTATTTTGTTACATCGATTATTTTTGCTTGTAAACCGTGTAGCTTGTTAGTTATGGCTGAAAAATTGAAAGAGTTGAAAAAAAGAGAGGTTATGCGAAAGCGTCGCTAACCCGAAAACTGGCCACCGGCTTAACCAAATATGAATCCGCCGAGGTTCTGTATGTACACTTAGAATTGCTAAAAAAGGCACATGTCGAATTTGTTTAATAGATCAAAATATAAGCGAGATCAATGAAACGTTGAGCGAATTAGATGACTTTATTCCACCCTGAAGGCTGACCTAAAAATGTTGGCCCAAGGCAGCAATCCTATGGTTCAAGCCATACAGGCTAAATTTAATAAACCGTGAAATCATTCTCACTTCATCAACGAGAATTACTAGAGACCATGTGGGACCAAAGCTTTTGCGCTTCCCCGAGAGAAGATATCGAATTGCCACAATTGAACTTACCGTGCTTTTATGGTGATTATGAGCAATTTTTAACCTTTAAAGATTTGTTCGAAAGTTCAGTTCACAATAGATTAAACATAACTAACGTGCGCAAATTTCAGCTACTCAAAATAGGAAGCGCAAAACCTAATTCGAAACATCCCAATCTCAAACGCAACTTATGAGCCCACCTGGCAAAAGGTCTGTGAACGCTATTACAAGGAAGACATCATGGTAACAAAACTGATATCGAAGTTTATGAACTAACCATCAAGCTTAAATCAGACCATCAAGCATTTAAGAGCAATTTCTGATACTTCGGACGAGGTAATTAGGGGGTTGCAAATCCTTGGAGACTCAGCTGAAACGAGGGATTTGCTGGCTAATCCACATTTTGTTGTGCAAATTGGATGAAAGGACTCGGCATCAGTGGGCATCGGAAAAATCCAACCAAACCTATCCCACTTTTTCGTCATTCTTGAAATTTTTGGAGGGAAAATGTTCGGTTTTGGAATAGGGCTCCATATCATCAAATAAACCAACAACCTCATACAAACCAGTTACTAAGTCCTTCGTCGTAAATCTGCAGGACAGTAAACCGAATACAAGTCGAAGTCCGAAATCAAAAGTCAAATGGTCAAGGTTAATTAACTGCCCATTATGTCAGCATGATCACAGCTTGTATGAATGCGAGAAGCATAAAGAAGAAGATCGCAAGCAAGCAGCCCTCAAGGCCAAAGTTTTTGTCAATTGTCTGTACTCCGGACATGGTGTCAGCAATTGCCCCTCAAGACGAAGTTGCTTCATGTGTCGCAAGAAACATCATACGTCTTTACATGAATCAAGGAATAGCGTCCAGAATAAAGGAAAGCCTCTTGCATCTACAAGCTCAGGCGAAGCCAGTAAGGTTATATGCATCACTTTAGAAAAAGACATTGATATTTCAAATAAAGTTCCATCATTTCCAAACAAGATCAAAACACATAAGCAATTTCTTCCAACTGCAGTTGTAAAGTTGCATTCTGATGACGGTCGATTTATGCAATGTCGCATATTGCTTGACACAGGAGCGCATGCTATTTTGGTAACGCAAAACTTAAATCTAAAGCGTCAAAACTGCAGATTGCCAATCTCCGGATTAATTTCATCATCCAACACAAAGGGGGCAGTCAGTTTGTCTATGTCAGCACACTTCTCCACTGACATTTCAATTAAACTAAACGCATTAATCGTAGATAAATTCCAAGACTCATTGCCTCGTATCAATGAAGACGCTATAAATGGTTGGAGTGGTTTGAATGGGTTGCCACTAGCAGATCCTCCATCAAACGAAACAACAAACATAGATATGATTGTTGGAGCAGATCACTTCTTTGAAATACTCGGTCCAGGAAAACTAGTAGGCACAAAAAAAAAATTATCGCTCAGAAAACTATGCTTGGTTGCGTTGTTTGTGGTGGACACCACGGTCAAAAAATTGTATCAGCACTTTGCAACGCAGACTTTAATGTAGATAAGGTGCTGCAACAATTCTGGGAAATGGAAGAATAAAGCGTTGATGAGAAAGCCATTCAAGCAGAACACAAAATTTGTGAAGAATCATTTCAAGCAACAACTACTTGCACTCAAGATGGACGATTCTTAGTTTGACTTCCGTTCACTAAGGATCCAAAAACCTACTTGGGGGATTCCTTGGGGCAAGCGATACCACGCTTCAAAGCAATCGAGCACTGCCTACAGAGTGACCACAAATTAAAGCAGGAATACATAATTTTCATGAATGATTATCTTTAACAGCATCACATGGAAGAGTGTAATCCAATCTCAGAACGGGACCATAGGGGTTATTATCTACCTCATCATCCTGTGATTAAGCTTGAAAGCTTAACGACAAAGGTCCGAGTGGTATTTGTAGGCTCAGCAAGGACCACCTCGAAACGATCCTTAAATGACGTATTAGCAATTGGACCAACTACTCAGCCCGAACTTATGTCAACTCTTATGCGTTTTAGACTTCACAAGGTCGCCATCACAGCCGATATAAAGCAAATGTATCGGCAAGTCCTTGTAAATAAGGATGATTGTAAATATCAAAGAATAGTATGGTGCGAAGAGCCACATCATATGTTAAAACATTACAAACTCACTACTGTCACTTATGGCACTGGGCCAGCATCTTATTTAGCTACCCGCTCGCTCCAACAGTTGGCTATTGATCACAAGGAGGAATACACAATGCCAAGCGAAACAATCCTTTCCGATTTCTACGTCGATGACCTGCTCAGCGGTGCTGACTCAGTTGAAAACGCAAAGCTAATGATAAATGATCTTTCGCACATTCTTTTGTCTGGTGGCTTCGTCCTAAGAAAATGGATATCGAATTCAAATGAGGTCATGGCATTCACAAACAAAAACTTTGACAACTATTCTATTAATCAATATCGACAAAAATAGCAGTCACAAGGTTGTTGGTCTGTATTGGGACCCAGTTCAAGATAATTTCCAATTTAAGGTAAATTTTGGTAGCTCGACAGGTGTACGTAACTTAAGAAAGAAATGAATTTACTCGAAAACATATGCATAAAACGTTTTCATCCAATTACACCAACAACTAAGTTACTCGGTTTCTGCGATGCAAGCAAAGCAGCGTACTCTGCGGTAGTTTATATCCAAAATCACGCTACATGTCAAATAGTGGCAGCGAAAACTAAGGTTGCTCCCTTAAACGGTTTATCTATACCACGTCTAGAGTTAAGTGGTGCCTTATTGTTGGCATTACATTACAAATATGTTCATCTAACATAAGCTTGTGGAATTATTCAGAAATAGTAATCCACTGGTTCAATTCAATTCAATTCAAAATACGGTTCCGAATGTACAATGGTTGCATATTCCAACAGAGTACAATCCGGCAGACTGTGCCTCTCGTGGGATTTCTTCAGCAAATGTAAAAGCTTCAAACTTTGGTGGTGTGGCCCTCAATTTCTTAAGGAGCAACGTGATTCTTGGCCTGTATCTTTGGCCACGAGCAATTTTGATCGAAACTTATTAGAATGTCGCAATATAATGATTTCGTTGCTTTCAGATCACTTTTTAGACTAAATTATTCTCAACAAAACAAAAATTATTATTGGCGGTCAGCCATCAGCAGAAATTGGGAGAATAACACAGAATGCTCTAGAATTGCATGTGGTGGAAGTGCGATCAAACCTCCACGTGGTGGCCGCTGGTAATTTTCCTCCCATGCAGGAAAAGCTGAATGATCGGGCTAGTCCCTTCAAAGTAAGGTTGGCGCGAGGCCAATAACCTCGCCTGTAAAAAAATTATTATTACGGAACCCAAAATCAGCCTCGGATACACTGATGAACGACGACGACCACGGCAACGAAAACGGCTAAACGATTTAAGAATTTTCTCATGGAACGTACGCTCACTGTATAGAGCTCGAGCTGCACAGCAGCTAGCCGATACCCTGTCCAAATATAATGCTGACTTAACAGCAATTCAGGAGATGCGGTGGACAGGGAATGGTGTCTTACAAAAATCAGAATATGACATTTATTACAGCTGTCATGCAAGACATCATGTGCTCGGGCTGGGTTTCTAGTCAGCAAAAGAATGAAACCCACCGTTATCGGCTTTAATGCAGTAAATGAACGGCTATGCATCCTTCGCGTGCGGGGCAAATTTAAAAACATAAGCCTCATAAACGTTCACGCACCTACAGAGGATTCCCCAGATGATGAAAAAGAAGAATTCTTTGAATCAGTCGAACGGGAACTCCATGCCTGCCCTCAGTATGATGTAAAAATCATTCTGGGGGATATGAATGCTAAAATAGGTAGGGAGCCAGTATTCAGGCAATACATTGGCACCCATAGCTTACACGAGAACACTAATGACAATGGACAACGAGTCATAGAGATGGCAGCAAGCAATAATCTGGTCGTTGCGAGTACAAGGTTTGCGCGTAAAAATATCCATAAGGGCACCTGGGTATCTCCCGATGGAGCCACTCGCAACCAGATAGACCACGTGTTGATAGACCGCCGCCACAACCCGAACCTGATGACGGTACGAACGTACCGAGGTGCCAACGTCGACTCGGACCACTATCTTGTTGGTATGGTGCTCCGAGCGCGGATTGCATCATCACGGAAGACTGCATTCGCGAATCCGATTCGAGTCAACACGGCTGCTCTTCGCAATGAAGAGACCAGAAACAACTACGGTCAAGCGATAGGACTCGCCCTAAATGCAGGGAGAGTAAGCCCTGGGGCTGAGATGTCAAGCTTAGAAGAGAAATGGACACGCCCTAAGAATACTGTCATTAGTACTGCTGACTCCATCTTAGGCAGTAGTCGTAGAGATCGAAACGACTGGTTCGATGACGAATGTAAGCTAGCGACTGAACGTAAGAATGTTGCGTACCGAGCAATGCAACAATCTCATAGAACGTGGGCACGCGAAGATGAATATAAAGAGCTCAGAAGATATGAAAAAACAGTTCACCGGCGAAAGAAAGCAGCCTGGGAGAAGAACCTCGTCCGTGAACTGGAACAGTACAGAGAGCAAGGACCGCACCAGGCGCGGAAGTTCTACCAAAGAGTCCGCGGTATGACGCAATAAACACCGCGTTGCACGTACTGCAAGGACAAAGAGGGTAATATGATCGCCGATCTTAAAGGCATCTTAGAGCGATGGGAAGAGCACTTTCATGAGTTGCTAAATGGCCAGCTAACTGAGGAATTGGAGGCTCCACCAATGACCGAAGATCATACTATGCTGCCGCCACTAAGCATAGTCGAAGTTAGCAGAGCGATAAATCGGCTCAAAAATAATAAGGCACCGGGATCTGATGGGATCCCAGCGGAACTGGTAAAAATAGGAGTCCCCACATTACACCAAGCAATTCATGAAATAATAGTGCAAGTATGGGAAGAAGAAGTTATGCCAGAAGATTGGCGAAGAGGCATCCTGTGCCCCATACATAAGAAGTGAGATATCACAAAATGCAGCAATTATCGCGGTATAACGTTGTTGAGTACCGCGTATACGATTTTCTCCTCTATCCTTCAACACAGGATAGCCCCATACGCTAAAGTCATCATTGGTCCATACCAGTGTGGCTTCATCCCAGGCAAATCAACAACTGATCAGATTTACGCCCTAAGGCAGGTTATGGAAAAATGTCTAGAGTTTCAAAACTCAGTTCACCATCTTTTTATAGACTTTAAAGCTGCCTATGATAGCATAGCCAGAGTAGAACTTTATAAAGCCATGAGAGAATTCGGCATCCCAAATAAACTAACACGACTATGTAGGTTGACCATGACCAATGTTATAAGCCAAGTAAACATATCCGGATCACTATCAAGCCCATTCAACATCTATAACGGGCTCCGACAAGGGGATGGACTGGCCTGCGTCCTCTTCAACCTGGCGTTGGAGAAAGTGATCCGAGACTCTGACGTAACAGCGAGAGGAACAATCCTCTATAAGTCCATTCAGATACCGGCTTACGCAGACGATATTGACATCGTTGGTAGAAACCAAAGAGCTGTACAGGAAGCTTTCATCCAGATAGAGCAGGCGGCACGAAATCTGGGACTGCACATAAATGAGAGCAAAACAAAGTACATGGTGGGCACGTCTGCGAGTAGAAGACCCAACATTGGTCCCTCAATTCATATAGTGGAGCGCGAATTTGAAGTAGTCCAATCCTTTAACTATCTCGGGTCAACTATAGCAGCCGATAACAGCATGGAACCAGAAATACGCGCACGGTTGCTTAAAGCCAACAAAGCCTACTATAGCCTGTCAAGACTATTTAAATCCAGGAACTTAACCATAACATCCAAGCTGCTGATATATAAGACAATGGTCATACCAGTACTTACATATGGATCCGAGACTTGGGTGCTTAGCAAAAAGCATTCTGACCTCTTAGCCGCGTTCGAGAGAAAAGTCTTACGGAGAATTGTTGGCCCCTCTGTGAGGAAGGACGATTCCGGAGACTCTATAATGATGAGATCTACGAGCGTTACCGTGATGTCGACATCGTGAAGAAAATTAAGCTTGGTAGGCTCCGGTGGGCAGGACACCTAGCTCGCATGAGCGAAGAGGATCCTGCTCGGAAAGTCCTTTGCGGTAGGATTTATGGAACACGACAGCGAGGCCGGCCAAGCCTACGCTGGAAGGATGGCGTAGACCAGGACGCTCAGAGTTTAGGGATCGGCTAGAAATCGGGACAGGTGGAGAGACTTTTTACGGGAGGCCAGGACCGGACCCCGGTTGTAGAGCCAAATATGATGATGATTCTCAACAATATCATCGTTTGTCCGAATTAGACGAATTGTCGCATATGTTATGCGGTTACGGTTACGCGCGAGCAAAACAGAGATGTCATCGAAATTATTAAATTCAGAAGAGCTAGAGGATGCTGAAACATTCATCATCAAGCGAGTGCAACGTGTGGAATGCAGTTACGAAATACGTAGCTATGAACACGGAAGAGAAATTATGCAAGGAAAACTGAAGCAATTATCGCCATTCCTCGATCAGTGTAATGTTCTTCGAATAAGCGGCAGATTAAAAAATTCATTGATGTCTTATGATCAAAAGCATCCCATCATTCTACCTGGTTCGCATCCAATCAGCTACCTAATCCTAACATCATTGCACAACTACAATTTTCATTCTGGAATGAGTCTGCTTTCACATCAATCACGGCAGAAATATTGGATTACCGATGGAAGAAAACTCGCTCGTAAGGTCGTGCATAATTGTCTCGTATGTCGTAAATTCCTAGCAAAGGCAGCCGTACAGCGTATGGGA
This sequence comes from Nephrocerus scutellatus, assembly GCA_947095585.1. NCBI lineage: Eukaryota > Metazoa > Arthropoda > Insecta > Diptera > Pipunculidae > Nephrocerus > Nephrocerus scutellatus. The sequence continues at coordinate 60,369,235 of OX352762.1, read as the reverse complement.
GATTTACCAGCTGTCCGTACCATAAAATCAGATCCATTCAGTAGCACTGGCATCGATTGTGCTGGCCCTATTCTCATAAGCACGAAAAAGGGTCGTGGATCAAAACACATCAAAGCGTATATTGCAGTGTTCATATGCCTTACCATAAAGGCCGTTCATGTTGAGCTCGTACCATACCTCAGTACCGATTCATTCTTAAACGCTTTCAAACGCTTCATAAGCAGACGAGGAAAACCCTCTCAAGTATATAGCGATAATGGAACTAACTTTGTAGGAACCAACAGAAGAATAACTGCAGTTCAGCGCACTTAAGTGGAACTTGGCAAGGAAGAACTCACAAATGGTTTTCTGGCTAATGAGGGAATACGATGGCATTTCATTCCTCCATCTCCACCAAACTTTTGTGGGCTATGGGAAGCTGCAGTTAAAATGATAAAGCGACATTTTTTAAAATCAATCGGCAATTCCAAGTTTACATACGAGGAATCTACACCGTTTTATGTCAAGTTGAAGCAATGCTGAACTCTCGCCCGTTGATGCCCATAACTGAAGATCCCGACGCAATAGTCCTATCACCAGCACATTTTCTAGAAGTTTCCAACATGCGCCTGCCAAATAAAAATCATTGTCTTCATACACCCGAAGCCTGTTTAGATCGATATCAGGAGCTGAAAAGGAGAACAGATAGGATATGGAAAAGGTTTCATATCGAATATCTTAATCACCTACAGCAGCGAAATAAGTGACAGAGGAAAGTTGAAAATCTACAGATAGGCGATATTGTTTACATCACCAGCGAAAACTCAGCTCCACTATCCTGGCCATTAGCAAGGGTATTAGAGGTTCATCCTAGCGCTGATCAACTAGTCCAAGTCGTCACTCTTCAAACATCCTCAAAGTCAACATTGAAGCGTCCAACCTCCAAACTGATCAAAGTAACAACAGTTAGGGAAAGTTCCTAACTCCTCTTGGGCATTTTTTTTTTTTTTTTTTTTTTTTTTTTTATAATTCGCGCACGCTTCAAGGGGTTCGCACCCATATAATGCTCGGCTATATGCTTGGCACAGCGTGGGCGTTAAGGAAGAGGAGGAGAAAAGAGGAGATGTCTTTGAGCTTGTGTTTTGAATGCCTGTGGATCATAGTGATGTGGGAAGACAGAGCTTGGCAGAGCATTCCACATACGTGTTGTACGGCTGAAGAACGAATCCCTGAATTTAACTGTACGTCCTGAGGGTAAACTGATGAGCATTTAGAGCGCCACGAGTATTGCGGTTGAATTCAAGGAGAGGTGGCATGCAGCTGGCTATTTCTCTTGAGCACCGCTGGTAGAAGAAACGATAAAACAGTGACAAGCAAGAAACGTTCTTGCCTTGTATATGGTAGCCAGATCAGAGGGAGAGAAATATTTCTTGCACCGGGCTAGAAAACCTAAACATTTCGCAGCATTTTTTAGCGATGGTAAATATGTGGTCATTCCAAGGAAGCTTGTCGTTAACGCACATACCGAGAATTGCGAGATTTTCAGTTTCCTCGATGCAAGTGCCATTCATGGATAATGCCATTTTGGAAGCGTTAAATTCTACTCGATTGAGATCTCCCCATTGTATTATGCTGTCAAGGTCAGAATTCAACGAGCTTAACATACAAAGTTGTTTGTGTTCCACATCAGAAGTGGAGGGACGTTCCACAAACTTATATGAGAAGCTGAGAGTGCTGTCGTCAGCGAATGAGTGAATTGGATTAGAAGTCACAGATAAGAGATCATTAATAAAAATGAGAAAGAGTTTCGGGGACAGAACAGAGCCCTGGGGAACGCCAGCATTTATGTGGTGTATTTCAGACATGAAAACGTCCAAAACAACTTGAATTGGGTGTATTTCAGACATGAAACCGTCCAAAACAACTTGAATTGAGCGGTCCAAAAGATAGCTTCTAATCCAATGAAGCAGTTTATCATCAACACCATAAGCACGCATTTTATACAAAAGAGCTTGATGCCAAACTCTGTCAAATGCCTTTGAAATATCGAGTGCAACAGCTTTGCTTTCTCCAAAATGTTGCAAAGATGATTGCTACACATCAATATTTATAATGTCCGCTGCTCGTCGCGTATCAATTTAATGTTATTTGATTTTATAACTTCATTGCCATTTGCTTTAAATATCATTCTGTGCACCAACTTGGCAACACTTGTTCGTCAATTAATTGAAATTGTATTCTCTCTCTCAAATTTATTATCTTGCGCACCAAGATGGCAACACATTTGTTAATCAAATATGTCAACATGACCGCTATGAGGTGGAGAAAGTTGGATATCACTGAGAAAATATATAAAAACACACGACACAACTTTCTTATTTGACGACTGACAACTGACTGAGTTCAAAAAGTACAGTGTCTATTTATTCATGTAATTATATCTGTGTATGTAGTTATTGTTACAATTCATATGTGTATATATGCAAAACCTTCTCTATAGAAAGCCCAACTGTTCCGATCGTACACAGATACATGCTTAGATTTATCAAAAACGTATTTGTATTAGTTATCAACAAAAGAGCAAAATCCATATAAAATTTTTCGGTTTCCCACTACCACATCTTACGTTTCTCGCTCTTTGCGACTACTTATTTTTTGTACACTGTATTCACATTCCAAAACACAGACGCGTTTTGGATTGGTTTACAGCATTAGTATGCATTGAGTTGGGCTTTCTATAGAGACGGTTTCATATATATGCGTTATGTACAAACAATAATCACGATGGGCCGCGGCGTACATCATTCGGGGCCGAATGAATGATCAGGCTGGCCGAATGTAGGAATGACGAGACGAAGACATGATAACGGACAGTTGCACAAACCACATGTGCAGACGAGACGACAGACAACAAAGCCGATGACAACATGTACACAAAGAATAACATAGGGCGAAGACGAACATACGACATACGAGACAGAAACAAAAAGCAGTCTGATTTTCGCAACAAAGACGAGCGGACATCCTGTGTCAAAACCTTTTTTCATTCGAATTGTTTCTTTTTTAATAAATTAAATTACTTTATATATATATATTCAAAAGTTGTGGCGTTGTGTTTTTAAATTCTCTATATTAACTTCACTTGCCCGTGGGTCGGTCGTCGGTCGTCTGTCGTGGAATCTTGCGATCAATTTTTAACCCACTTCCCATTTGCACACATGTGTATTTCCGGAGACAACACTTATTTATTAAATTTTGTGGCCCCTCGGGTTCAGGGTTTTGGTCGTAGAGAGAGAGAGAAATCTTAGCTCACGCACAAATGAACTCAGCAAATGAAACGAGACATAAATGTTTTATGCTTAATTCAACTTACATTTTTATTTACTGAATTTTATTTTTATTGATGTCGTTTTTTGTTGTCGATATCAACTTACAGATAGAACAACAAGTTTTCGCAATATTCTGTCATTTCGCGTTTTCATAAATTAGTTCAGAACAGTCAAAGAGTTCTCAAGATAAATGTTCGTGTTTCTTATTTGCTCAGAGTATGAGCGTGCTCTAAGTGCTCAGAATAAAATTATCTCAGCATTTTCAATTTTAACATCTGATGTCAAATGTCTGTTTCGATGATTTTCTCCTACAATTTTTTTTTTAATTTTTATGGGTTGTTTTTTATTTTTATTTTTAATAAATTTGTAGAACCCTACATATATGTTCATATTAAAAGATTTAAACAATCAGAGAATTTGTTCTACCAAAAGAAATTGCAGAAATAAATAACAAATTACACACGGTTGTCGCGGAACTAAAATTTCAAGCGGTCATATAATGTTTAACGGAATCACTTTAGATCAAAATCGAATTTAGAATATAATTAAAGAAATCAGGGACAAATCAAAAGAATCAGATTTGAAGATAGCGACGAATGCGCTCCAACATTCAGCAAGAAATTTGGAGCCAATACAAAAAATCTAAGTTTGACAATTAAAAAAAAAAAACAATCTTTAAATACCAACAAGGCCCCATAGTCTACTTCTGGTTTGAAATTTTTCAATATTAATAAGATCAATGGCTCAAATGTAATTGATACGATACCGAACCATTTTAATACTAAAGAATGGCAGATACAAGGTCAAGTTACACAATCAAGTAAAAATCAGACCAGGCTAGGAACTTGGAATATGAACAACAACAAACAAAAATGACAAAAAATATGAAAGCTACTCAACATGGCCGAACACCGTGAGTAGATGTGATCGAAACCCCCCAAATTCATCATACCCAAAAATGGATAGTGGGAATAAGTGCCAAAACATACACATATGCACATTTAATGTACGTACCCTGAAGGACGAACACTACCAAATAGAGTTCGAAAGGGCACTTGCAAATAATAACTGGGAGATTGTTGGGCTGTCGGATGTTCGGCTGTATTGAGAAAAACTAATAAAGAGACAAAAGGAAACCTTCTTGGGTTTATTCTCAATAATTCAAGCGTAGCTCAAACAGAATCAGCATCGAATGAGATCTTTTTCATCTCCTCTTCTCCTCTTGTCCTCCTTTTCCATAACGCCCACGGTGTCCCAATCATTATAAGGGTGCAACCCCCCCTTTACGTGTACGCAAATTATATATATAAAATATAAAAAATGCGGATATTGAACATGCTTACCATATTTAGAATTGAGTAAAGTTACTGTAGCCGAAAGCCATAGCAGCTAGTGCTATGTTAATTTTATAATTTACTATAAATTAAAATAATAAAGTCAAACTAATAGGACCACCCTATTTCTAACAAAATTCACATTCCTACAGCCATAAACAATAGTGTCATATAACATTCCCATTTCCCATCAAATTGCTATCTTTGCACCTTTTACAACTGCTGCCATAAATGATATTTGTCATCATTATTTCTATGTCCCATAAAAATGCTATCTGCTGAAATAAACGATATTGTAAGCTTTATTCCCATTCCATTTCAATCAAATTACTACCTGTGCACCTTTTACAGGTACCTCTCGCATTTCAATTATTCCCATAGAATAAATTGCTGACATATAATTTTAGTTTGTAAATTAGAGTATAAATAGCCATAAGCATAAAGAAATAAATCAAATTGTATTCAGAAGTCAGTTCAGAGTGTTAATTTGCTACCTCCCACCCGAGGTAAGGAGCTGTTTTAAAAACAAGAAATCTTTTGAATCAAAAGAGGTTCCAAGTCAAAACACTATCAATATAAGACTGAAGACTCTGTGTTATGGGCGATTTCATCGCAAAAATAGGTTTGCAGCTATGGAATATGGAGTAAGGAATGAAAGGTGAGAAATTAAACTCTGTCTGAAAACAGTTTATTTCCGAAATAACTGAAATATAAATATACTTAAAAATCATCAAATGGGATCATAAAAAATTAAATAGATTATATAATTGTGAATAAAAAGTCGATTATTTAAAATGTGTCACAAATAATCTTGCTTTTGTCAGTAATTAAACTTTATTCTAAGTCACTTAAAAAAAATGGTTTTAATTCCGACCGACTTGTCAGAATGAGATTTTCGGGAAATATAACACTTTTTAATAATAAAAATGATTACAACTTTATTCCTTATTCAGTGCACCTCTACTTCAATGAGAAGTAGCTCCTTATAATTTGATGGACTGGTTAAATCTGATCTTACAATTCTAATTTCTTAATAAAGAAACAAGACAAAGAATCATGCGTATTGCATATGGACTTAGAAAGCCAAGATACAGAGCGCGTGTAGACTATTAAGTTATAAATAGATTTAAATTAACGGGTGGTCCAGCTACGATTCTGGCCACCTGAATAAACAAACGATTCTGCATCCGGAGCAGTATGCAAGACTACGTGACCAAACGCGAGAAATTAATTAGGGTTTTATTCAACAAAGTTGTGCGCAACTTTGTTGCTCTATATTGCACATACGCAATGTGTATGCGCAGCTGCAAAGTCATGAACTTTGGGATGTTAATGGATCATAAATTAAATATAATATATAAATATAAATATATAATATATAAAAATAAATAATATAAAGACCCGGCTGCAGAGTCATAAGCTTTGGGGATGTTAATTGATTAAAAACATTAGAATATGTTTTTAGATGTTTGGGGATTTGTGGATATTTCACTCCTCTCCTCTTTAGATTGAGACACGTCCTTGTGGCTTAATTTAATATTACGATTCGTATGATTCTTGGTTTTCACAATGTTGAGGTATGTATATATAATGATAAGAAGAATACATACTATAATAAAAATTGCTCCTGCGTAAGAAGTATTTTTTACCAATTTTTTGTGTTTTAAATATAATTCTTGTAAAGTAATGTTATCTAATATATTTTTATGTATAATTTTGTCAATTCTTGGTAAAATAAAATCGTCATTTTTGTTGTGCCAAGTGGCTTGAGTTGTTCGGTTATTTAATTTTATTTTACAATTTTCAATTTTAATTAAATTATTACCAATTACATTTGTTTTTACTAATCCACAGTTATTAATTAATTCTTGTTTTTTAATGTTTTTGGTGATTATGGAATTTTCGTTTAATCGATCTACTTCTTCTATAGTATTTATTCTGAGATTACAATTTTTTTTTTTTTAAATCAATTATTTATTCTTCCATTTAAATTCTAATACTAGGGTTAGTAAGTAAATAACAAAACTTACAAGCTATATAAATTTATTTTTATAAATGACCAGATTGGTTCACATTATATTCTATATCTAAATTAAGTTTGAAATTTATCGCTATATATATTTTTTTTTATAATTTGTATTTAATGTGTTTTTTTTAAAGAAAAAATGGATGGAAAAAATCTTTGAATCATTATAAACTTTTTTTATTTACCTAAAATATTTATAATTTTTTACCTAATAAATTTATAAAAAAAATCGAGTTCTTCAAATCGTTCGTTGGGAAAAGGAATGCTTTTATATATTAGTTTAGGATCGGAATATATAGGTTAGGATAAAATAAAAATTAGTAATTCGTTTTTCTGCCATAAGGTTAGTTTAAGGGTATTGATGTTTTCAAATGACTCAATATCGAATAGTCTTGGGTTGAATATGCCGATTTTGTCTAAAGTTATTGATAATTGGATTTCTTTAATGTGGTTATGATATTCAGTGATAGAATTAAAGAAAGAGTCTATAGTTATCCTATCCATGTTAGTTACATTATTAAGTTTATTTAGATTGTTAATTTCTTGGTTGATGTGTTTTGTGATACTTAAGAATATAAAAAAACATGTGCATTATCCTGAAACTATGCTGTCTGGGTGGCTTCATTTTCCGGGTCCCTAGAATTATTATGGGTATTAGATTTCTTTTTCCTACCATCATATTTAAACTTTTTCCTAGTCCTGCCTTGTTTATCTACTCTAACAACTACATAATCTCCTTCTTGTTTAATTGGATGTTTTATTCTAATAAACGGATTTATTTGATTTAATATTTCTTTTATTTTTCAAATATCTTGTATCTACTTCGTGGTCTTTTCTGTTCTTATTAATATTATTTATTTTTTTTTCTTTAATAATTTGTGGGTCAACACTGGGTTCTTTGTTTTGGAAGAATATCTTAAAAGGACGTCTCTTAGTAGAAGTATGTATTAAGGTATGATTATATGTGAATATTATTTGTTAAATTGCTAATTTTAATTCTTTGTCTGATCCTGTATTTATTAACCTCATTAAGAATACCATGTAGCCTTTCAATGTAGCCAATTCCTGTCTTGCCTGTTGTTATTTCTATATTCAATCTTCTAACCATTTTTTCATAAGTTCATTTATTAAACATGGATCTTGGTATATTTTAATTGTTTTTGGTACACCCATTGTATTAAATACTTTTAACAAAGCTCTCTTTGATTCTAACCAGGTACGTGAAGATACAAATTCTACCACAGCTTACTTGGAATAAAGGGGAATGCATGTTCGTTCCCATACCCAAATATATACGATAAATTTTTCTCGTCTTTCCGTTACGGGTGGTATCAATTTAAAAGGTCTGTTCGTAGCCTGATGTTCGAACTTACATGTGTTTCACATTTCGCATTCAATTATAATTTTTTGTGTTAATCTAGCATAATTTGAAAAATAGTATTTTTCCTCAAATATTTTAATTACTTTATTTATGCCTGCATGAATTCCATCCAAATGTATTTGATAAATGATTTCCTTAAACTTTTCAAAATTCTCTATGTCTACTACTATTCGTCGCGTTCGTAAAACTTTAATATTACTGGAGGGTAAGATAATGGATGAAAACACTTTCTGAAAATGGTTGAATCCATCATCGTCTTCAAAATAAATACCACAAACGTATTTTCCTAATATGTATCTTTTAATCATTTCTTTAAAATAACTGTCAGTGAATTTTTCAGTTTTAAGTTCATATCTTGTTTTATCCTGATTTTTAGTTATTAGTTATTCGTACCCCTGTTCTTTGTGTTTTTTTAAATATAATCTGATGTTTAAAGTTTTTTCTGAAATTCCTATGTGTGAATTGTTATCTTCTAATGCTGAATGTATTGTAGCTATATCTGATCGAACGTCATTATCTTCCTCATTATTAAAATTTTCTTCTATGTTGACTTGCGATAATGCGTCCGCAACATAGTTTTGTTTTCCTGGTAAATATTTAATGTCGAAATCATACTCGTTTAATCTTATTTTCCACCTTTGTAATTTTGCGTTTGGTTCTTTGAGATTATGTAACCACTGTAGTGACCTGGCCTATGGTCACTTAACATTTTAAATTTCTTACCGTATAAGTATGGTCTAAAATATTTTGTTGCCCAAACGATTTTGCTCATGTTCATTAAGCGTCCTACTTGCATAACAAATGGGATGATGTTCTTGGCTAAGTACAGCCCCTATTGCGAAGTTACTAGCGTTGTTAAAACAAAAGGTTTCTCAAAGTCTGGATGTTTTAAAATAGGATCTGAACTGATTAAAAGCTTTAGTTGTTCGAAAAATTTCTTAAATTCATCAGATTGAAAAGTTACTGTCTTGACACATCGCCTTTTAATTGTTTTGTAGAGGTTTTGCGATTTTGGAGAAATCTTTAATGGACTTTCTATAAAATCCGGCCATTTCCAGAAATTGTTTTATTTGTTTCTGGTTTTTGGGCAAGGGATAACCTGAAATTGCTTTAATTTTATTTCGGTTAGCTTTTATTCCTTCTGTACTGATAACGTGTCCTAAAAATGTTATTTCGTTTTTTTTATTTTGCTAATCGAATCAATGTTGAAAAAATAATAATATCGTCAAGGTATATTAATCATATTTTATTTATATAATCAGACTTAACATTATTCATAAGTCTTTGAAATGTAGCCGGTGCATATTTTAAACCGAAAGGCATCCTTTTGAACTCGTAATGTGCATCAGCCGTAGAGATCGCTGTCTTTGCCATACTTCCTGGAGTAATCTCGATTTGATGAAATCCCTTTGCAAGATCAAGTGTTGTGAAATACATGCACTTACCTAATTTTTCTAGAATAGAATCATTATTTGGGATTGGATATTTGGCATCTATAGTAATGTCATTTAACTTCCTATAGTCAATGACTATTCTCCATTTTTTTTCTCCACTAGCATCCATTTTTTTTGGGACAATCCAAATTGGTGCTGAATATGGTGATTGCGAAGGTTGTAAAGGGTGATCAGATTGAAGGTACTTTTTCCAATAGGATTTTTTTGACATGTCACGCGTGACTACTGTCAAACTAAATACATAATTTTATTCAGTATTCATTGACATTTTATCATGGAAAGACTAACGCCTCAAATCAACGTTTACAAATCGTACAATTGTATTACGAAAATCGACGCTCTGTGAAAAGTGTTCATCGCGCGCTCGGGCTAACTTATGGTGTTCAGCGATGTGACCCATTTTTGGCTTAATGGCGTCGTCTATAAGCAAAATTACCGTATTTGGGCTGAAGAGCAGCCCGAAGTTATTCACTAACTGCCATTACATCCATTGAAAACTACCGTTTAGTGCGGCCTATAGGCTGGAGGAATCATCGGCCCATATTTCTTCAAAGAAGAGGCTGGCGCCAATGTAACAGTGAATGGCGAACGCTATCGCGCCATGATAAACGACTTTTTGATGCCGGAAATTGAAGCCCGTGATCTCCACGACATTTGGTTCCAACAAGACGGCGCTACATCCCATACAGCCCGTGACACAATGGATTTACTGCGTCCTCGTTTCGGTGAGCGATTGATCTCTCGTTTCGGACCGGTGGATTGGCCACCAATATCGTGTGTTATCACACCTTTGGACTTTTTTTTTGTAGGGGTATGTAAAGTTTAAATGTTTTGTGGATAAACCAGCTACGATTGAGGCATTGGAAGCCAACATTACTCAAGTTATTCGCGAGATACCGACCGAAGTCCTCGAGCGAGTCATTCAAAATTGGTGTTTACTTATGGCCGAATTAGCGCGCAGTTGCGGCCAACATTTGAAAGGGATTATCGCCAAAAAATAAATGTCATGAATGGTTCTAAACAAAAATAATAAAGATTGCCCAATCAATATGAATTTTCGTTATTTTATTTCAATTTAAATTCCGATACCTCTAAATTGATCACCCTTTATTATACCTTGTTCCTGCATCTTCTTTATTTGCTTCTCTACTTCCTCCTTATGAACATGAGGATATCGATACATATTTGTATAAATAGGGTCCTCGTGTTTTGTTTCGATATTGTGTTTAATTTGATTCGTGATTTGTCTTCACTATTTAGATGTTCTAATCTAAATTTAACGTTCGTGTCCTTTTGTATTTCTATATCTTGGTTCTCGAATATAGTATTATAATTTTCTTCTTCTTCTGCTTCATGTTCACTGAGCAATTTGTATTTAATTCCATTTAAAATTATTTCTTTACTTACATAGTCGATTATACCTTGCAACACGTTTAATATGTCGTTGCCTAAGAGGATATCATAATAATCACTGAATTTATGTACGTATAATTTTAGTTTTCCTTTTAAAGTTCCTATCGCGTCAATAAGTTGAAATTTGTTAACTGTTATACTACCCGTCATTGTTTTAATGGTTTTACTTTTTGTTTTTAATTCAGGGGTTTAATAAATTTGGGTTTACATAACTTAGAGTAGATCCGGTATCACACTTTATATTTTTGTCAGAGACTTCTAATTTAATGTAGGGTAATTTTCCGAGGCTGGTTGATGAAAATTTTCTCCATCAACATCCATTGGTCTCGGTTCACCGTATTTTCGAATTCTCGATTGGTTACTATCATTTGCCCTGAATCTATTCATAGGAATACGATAGTTAGAATTATTATTTGGCCTATTAGAATTTTGGTGTTGGCCATTATTGATATTATGGAAATTATTATTGGGATGTTGGGGTCTATAGTTTTGGAAATTGTAATTAGGATATTGGGATCTATAATTTTGGAAACTATTATTAGGATATTGGGATCTATAATTTTGGAAATTGTTATTATTGGGATATTGAGGTCTATAATTTTGTAAACGTTGATTTTGAGGAACCGAAACTTGACTTAAATTGTTTTCAATAAGTAATGAATAGGCCGAATCTATTTTCGGTACCACGCGCGAGAGAATTAACGCTCGAAAATGTGGTGGCAAACCATTTCGATAAACTTTAAAAGCTTGTCTCTCGGAGACCTCTCGTCTACAAAAGATTCTCTCTATGACAAAAACCACTCCAAGTTATTTAATAAAACCGGATGGTTCATGGACGATCTCGATTGATGAATTGTTGAAACTGCTCATGGAGACTCACTTTCCTGACTCAACTCGGGTATGTGATTCAGAAATGAGCAGGCAACATCTGGAACCTCAATCGGTTCAAACGAAGGAGATCGCGAGCAAAACGCGAATCCAGTGGGCAATAAGCGGTTTCAAACCCTTCAAATCAGCTGGCCCAGATGGGATAATCCCTGCGGAAATTCAGAATAACTCGGAGTGTATACTCCCTTGGTTAGAGGCAATTTTCACAGGGTGTATAAAGCTGACGTACATTCCTAGGGCTTGGAAGGAAGTCAAGGTAGTTTTTATACCGAAGGCGGGTAAAAGCTCACATGGCTACCCAAAAGACCTGAGACCTATAACTCTATCATCCTTTCTTTTGAAAACCCTGGAAAGATTGATAGATGTTCATATAAGGACTAAGGTAAAACCTAGCAGTTGGGCAAAATCCCAACATGCTTACTGCAAGGGGAAGTCTGTAGACACAGCCTTACACACCTTAGTAAGCACAATTGAGAAATCAATATACTCCCAGGAGTATACACTAGAAGCATTCTTGTATATTGAGGGTGCGTTCAACAACGTTAAAACAGAGGCAATCTGTAAAGGACTGTCAGACCTAGAGGTGGACTACCCTACAAGCAAACTAATTAATCATATGCTTCTAGGCAGGATTATTAGTGCGGAGCTGGGTGGTTCCATCTTAAAAAGGCAGGCAGTTAGAGGAACACCGCAAGGAGGTGTATTATACCCTATACTCTGGAATATAGTAATCAACAAATTGCTGTTGAAACTGGAGGAAGAGGGGATAAAAGTGGTAGCGTATGCTGATGATGTAGCGTTAGCTGTCTCAGGAAAATACCTCAGAACGATTAGGGAGGTTATGCAAAATGCCCTCCTAATCGTTAAAGAATGGGCAAATAAAAGCGGTCTGGGCGTCAACCCGAATAAGACAGAGCTTGTCATTTTCACCAGGAAATATAAAATTCCAACAGTTGATCCTCCAACACTAAATGGTACTCCCTTAGTTTTTTCTGATAAAGCAAGATTTCTGGGGACAATCTTGGGCAGGAAACTGAGTTGGAAACCTAATATAATAGAAAGAGTTAATAAAGCTAACATTGCTTTATACTCGTGCAAGAATGCCATTGGTAAAAAATGGGGCTTGAAACCAAAGCTGGCACACTGGCTTTACACGTCGGTAGTGAGACCAATACTACTATATGGGGTAGGCGTATGGTGGCCAGCTATGGAAAAAACCACGTATACAAGTATATTGGGGAAGGTACAAAGAGCGGCCTGCATGCTTATAAGCGGGGCGCTGAGATCTACACCAACTCGCGCTTTAAAGGTTATGCTCCACCTGATCCCACTAGACATCTTTGGCAAACAGAAAGCGGCAATTACGGCTACGCGACTGTTAGCTGTCAATCAATGGAAGAAGTCTTCAGAAAGGACACTCCACCATAACTAAATCGCTAAAGCAGGAGCTGACAAAACTAGATTACATAACACCAATGATATGCTTTCAAAAAGGTTTTCGGACAACAATACCCACCAGAGAAGACTGGAAGAGTGGATCCGTAACCGATAACGAAACAATACAGGTTTTCACGGATGGCTCTAAACTAGACGGTAAAGTAGGAGCAGGAGTCTTCTGTGACAAGCTGAAAGTAAGCATCTCAGTCCGTCTACCTGATCGCTGCAGCGTATACCAGGCTGAGGTGATAGCGATTGAAGAGGTAATGAGCTGGCTGAAGCATAATGTATTATCCTCAAAAAAGATTAACATTTATGTGGACAGTCAAGCGGCCATAAAATCGTTGGGAGCGGTCTCACTCAAATCTAAGGTGGCGTTGAGCTGTCATTCCTCTCTTAACGAGATGAGTGAGCAGTTCAATATAAGGATCATATGGGTTCCGGGTCACACGGATGTCGAGGGGAACTGCAGGGCGGACGAGTTAGCTAGACGTGGTACGACTCTCCAGCTGCTACCGGAAAGGGCGGAGGTGGGGAGTCCTATCGCGACACTGAAACTTGAGCTTCGGAAGAAGGCAGAAACAATAACAAATGTAAGGTGGGAAAACACCGACACTTGTAATATTTCAAGACAAGTCTGGCCGAAGCTGGACTTGAAGCGCTCAACTGCGCTTATCTCCTTACAAAGACGTGAATTAAGAACGGTTGTAGGATTAATGACAGGACACTGCCTTCTAGGGAAACACGCGAGAAGGATGGGTGTCGAATATAATGACTTCTGCAGAGGTTGCTTGGACGAGGAGGAGGAAGAGACCATAGAGCATTTTCTCTGCTCATGTCCGGCACTAATGCACAGAAAGCACAAACACTTGGGTAAGCGGCTAATGAATAACCTATCAGATCTCGAAAACGGTAAAGTGCGAGATATACTCCGATTCATTAAGAGCACTGAATGGTCCTGTGGTAACACAAAGGACCGCGTATGGTCTATGTGAGCATTAGCTGCCACCGCAACCTAACCTAACCTTACCTTGTCTCTCACATTCACTATTGTACGTTATTTTAAGGGGGTCTGCCTACTACTCCTTACTACTACTCTTATATCTAAAATGATTAAATTCAAGGAGTAGTGTTGGGACTTGTGCCTTCTCACCAAATTCTTGTATTAGCGGTGACCTAAGTTCCTTCCACACCGAGATATCCGTCTTCCTTAGCACTGTTCTGGCGTCTCCCTCGATGGTTTGCAGTATATTCATCAGGAATCAGGATTCTGTTGGGAGTTCTTCGGTCCTAGGGCCTGATCACTTCCAAATTTTTACAAAAAGTGCTGTCCATCGGAGATACACATGTGTAAAAAATTGGGTACATTTTTAAAAACAATTGTATGGAAGCCCACCGACCCCGGGGCCCGATCACTTCCAAATTTTGATCACAAGAAGTGAAGTTAATATAGAGAAAATTTAAAAACGTTTATCTCTATATTAACTTCGCGTGCGCGGCATATTTACCCAGGGATCCCGTTCGTTAATTTTAATTAATAATTGATATTTAATGATTTTTGTTCAACATATTTTTTTTTTAATTTCAGATAATATAAAATATTAAAAAAAAAATGCGCGACGCAGCAGATAATACCAGTTTAGACGTCTGGCAACAATGGATTTTGGTCGCTATCGCGAAAATACGGTCGCAAAAGCAGCGTCCAAGTGTTCAGAGAATATGCCAAGCAATTGGAAGTCATCATAAATTCCATGAAGACATTGTTGCAGAAAAACTGGAAGAAGCTGTAGAATCTGGAGCTGTAATAAAAGTTTACAACAAAGGTCTTCATTCCTATAAGGCACCAATGGCTAAACGAAGAATTAAAATAGAAAGAAATACAAATCTTTGTAAGCTTGTTGCAAAAGCTGTTCATGATTTAGGCGAATGTGAAGGATCATCATATAAAAGCATTGAAAATTATGTTCAAAAATTTAATAACATCGAACTGGCTGCAGATACCGATTTCAGAATTGTTGTCAAAAATTCAATCAAAAAAGCAGTTGATTCTGGATTTTTAATTCAGGAAGGTAAACTTTACAAGAAAGGAAGATCTTTGACAACGCCGAGAAAGTCGGCAGGACACGTTGATGTGTCTTCAGAGAAATTAAGTAAAGTTAGTAGACTTTTCAAAAAATATGAGTTGCCAATAATTTAAACATATTTATTTTTCTTTTTAGGGAGACTTAAACTGTTCCCTGTGCTCTGGAAACTCACAAAGAAATCAAAATGGGGTACCTGAACCTCTTAGCTCTTGTGATAACTGTGGAATATCATTACATACAACATGTGCAAACATAGCTGGCAAATGCAAATCACAATCCCAAGTTTTACTATATATGTTAGCTACAAAAGGCAGTAAATGGCATTGTAATAAATGCAAAGCTTGTGATTCATGCGAAGATGTTGAAAAAGGCCCATGTCTATTAGAATGCTGTATATGTTTAAAGAGTTTTCATTTAACTTGTTTAGATCCAGTGCCTGATAAGAAGCCAAAGTGCTCATGGAGGTAAATTACAAGTTCAAAATAAAATCAATTAAAATTTAAAAATATTTATTTTTAAATTAATTTAAATTATTTATATATAGATGTGAATATTGCATAGAACATCATATCAACTTATCAAAAAAATCTAGTCGAACTTTGTTGTCTTTGGGATTGAAAACGAAAATAACGTCAAAATCTGATGATGCCATTCTAAAGAAAAGACGGTGAAATTTATTTTGTTTTACTTTTTTATGATTAAGGTCAACTAATAAATACTTTACTTTCTAGGATTTCACAAGCTTCTTCCTGTGCAAATCTAATTTTATATACTCCACAGCGAAATTCAGAGTCTTTGTATAAAGCACCAGCTCGAAAGGTACGAAGACAAAAATCATTTTTATCAGAGGAGTCTGATGGCGAAAATGATAGTTACTGTATTGATTACAGTTACAAAATTAATCAAAAATCATTGCCGGAATCTTCGTCGACTCTTTCGCAAAATATTCAAAGAGGACTTGCTGTAAAAAAGAGGCAGCAATTTCTCCAGCAACAGCAACAACTTCAAACCTCTATTTTAGAAAATAGTGCATCGACTTCAACATTTCGGCAGGATGATAATTTTCCAGGAAGTGACAAAATGTCTAAGGAAAAGCAGAAATTTTTCAGACAATCTGCTTTTTTAACTGAGCGCGTAACGAAATCATTACCGCAATCTGCAAACAATTTGCAATCAATCAAACAACGGGCGTCAACAGCACAGAAACTTGAAATTGCAACAACATCCGCAGCTGTTGTAAACAAAAAAAAATCGCTTGATAGACCTAGAACTTTATCGGAAACATCATCGTCTTGTACGTCTAGTGATAACGATGATGAAGAAGACGAAGATGATAGCAGTTCATCAGATTCATGCTCATCTAGTACTTCCGGATCAGACACTAGTGGCAGCAGCAGCGACAGTTCATCGTCTGGCAATGATGAAGATGAGGACGATGATGAAGAAGAAGACTATGACGATGATGAAAAAAGCGACAACAAGTCGGAGACTTCATTTTCACGGACAGCCAGTAAAAGGGGAAAGAAAAACACAAACACCTTGGAACAAGATGTTAAGTTACGCTGCAATCCATTTAACTCATATATAAAAGGTGAAAATTGGGGATTTGCAGCCGTGGCAAAAAAAGATGTAGACATATTTTCAAAAGTTGACGAAGATTCAGTATCTTTTCCGGAGTTGACTTGCACTTCTTCATCGTCAAAAGAGTTACAAAACAATATATTTCGAAAACAAAAGCCTTCTCAAGTACGGGGACTTTTTGATGGGCTTTCGCATATTTTTACGACTTCAGACTATGCGAGAGCAAGTGTAAAAAACAGAGATAAGTCATCAAGCCTACTTCAAGGTACTTTTACAGAAGGTATTTCTCATAAGCTTGCAATGAAAGCACCAAGAAGTAACTTGAGGGATTTAAACAAGCATAAATTGGCTGAAAATTGGAAGTCTGATTTAGTTTCTAGAGATATTGAGATTAGCAATACAAGTGATAATAATAAAATAGGCAGTAGTCCTATTTCTTTGTTTAAACCATCGGATAATAATGCAACATCTGTTGAATCGTTTACTATTTCCAAGACCCCTGCAAAAGCCTTGTTGTCAATGTCATCTAAAATAGACAGTGAAATTGCACGTAGCAACAGTTCCAATATTTTACTCGGTCCTAAGCGAAATCTAAATAAAAAACGAATAATTGGTCTAAGGTCAATGCCTTTGGAAAGGAAGAAATTAAATGCGAACTACAGTGATGAAGATGTTCCCTATTTGGCCCAAAGTACTATTATAAAGTCTCAAATGTTGGAAAATACAAATGGCGTAGAAAGCAGCTCCGAAGATATACAATTTGGAGTAGGTTTTACAAGTTTAAATCAATTAGACTTTGCACAGCTTAGTGAAAGAAGCAATCATCTTAATATTTTTGGAGCTGCATGTGGATTGCAGGAAACCAAACACTTACACAATGATTCTCAGCAGGGTAAGAAAATACTTTTTGAAAATTTATACACATTAATTAAATAAATAGATTTAATTGCAAATTCTTCTCTGCCTTTTAATAAATGCTAATCAAATGTGTATATTAATAAATTTTTATTGTTGAAGACAAGCAACCATTACCACCTGGAGTAAAAAAGACAGATGTAGATATGTACAAAGAGATTCAAGAAAAGGCAGCTAAGGTTGTGGCAGAAATAATGAATCTAGGGGGAAAATTAAACTTGGCTGCACCTGGCTTAGATACAGCTTTACTTAGCCCACCCTCACTGGCACAAGCAGCTCAGGAACGATGTCCGGCTGCAATTGAATTTGGTCGGTGGGACATTCAGACTTGGTATTCAAGTCCCTTTCCTCAAGAATATGCAAGGTATGCAGTTTTTGTTTATTCGTCTAAAAAAGGATTAAAATTGAACATTTTTGCAGATTGCCAAAATTGCATTTTTGTGAATTTTGTTTGAAGTACACAAAAAGTAAAGCAGTTTTAGAGAGGCATCAGGATAAATGCAGTTGGAGACATCCACCAGGGACTGAAATTTATCGTCATGAAGAAGTATCTGTTTTTGAAGTCGACGGTAATATTAATAAAATCTACTGTCAAAATTTATGTTTGCTGGCAAAACTGTTCCTGGATCATAAGACTCTTTACTATGATGTCGAGCCTTTCTTGTTCTACATTCTGACCAAAAATGACAAAAAGGGTTGCCATTTAGTTGGATATTTTTCCAAAGAAAAGCACTGTGCTCAAAAGTATAATGTCTCATGCATAATGACAATGCCTCAATATCAACGACAAGGATTTGGAAGATTTCTTATAGAATTTAGTTATTTGTTAAGCAGAGAAGAAGGACAGCTAGGTACTCCAGAAAAACCACTCTCTGATTTGGGTCGTGTTTCGTATCATGCCTACTGGAAATCAATCGTTTTGGAATATCTCTACAATAATCGAAGTACACCCAAAATAAGTCTTAGAGGAATTGCCAACGAGACCGGTCTTTTTGTAGCCGATATTGCTTTAGCTTTTCAGCTTCTAAATTTTGTATTGATTAGTAAAAAAGAAGGAGATATTCGTTATGAAATTTTCTTTAAAATCAATTGGGCCAAAGTAATGTCACACAATGAAAGATTAAAGCGCTCAAAGACGCGGATACTGATCGATTTTGAATGTCTTAGATGGACCCCATTGCTTAGCAGCCCTTTGTCACTTTCGATAAACACAATAAAAAATAATTCTGATATAAATGAGAATGATTCTATAAACATAAATTCTAACAACCATGTCTGCACATATAATGAGGGCAAAACGGGTAATCCACAAAATCTAAGTTCTAAGGAACATAAAATATTGAAAAAGACTAGTGATTTTAAGACAGCAGAGCAAATCATGACTAGTGCTACTAAAAAAATCAATGAAAAATTTAACTTAGACAACACCAAAAAACAGAAGATGGAAAAAGCGCAAGAACATGATTCTACTAATTCTCCGTTGGAAATATGTTTCTATCCAAAAGTTGAAGAAAGTGCAGACAAAAGCACCATTACATCAACAAAACTTACAAAATTGTATACTGCAAGAGAAAATTGTGGATTGTTGGTTGATATTCAAACACTGCCGGCGGTTCAGAATGAAGAGCGACAAATTGAAGCAACTTCTTCTGGGCGAAGAAGAACCCGACCCTTGAAATTCAACGAAACAACTTATGTGGATATTAAAAATCATCAAAAAAACGAAAAACGGAACAAGAAATCTTTAAATTGTAGCAATATTAATCTTATTAAAAATTTAAAACGCAAAAGAAATAAAATAAAAGAATGTACGGATACGCAGGCAGTTCCGCAGATCATGGAACACAAACGAACTAGAAATGTTGAGACCCAAGTTGGCAAATCTAACGGCGTCCATACCACCCCTTTAAGAAGCCAACCGGTGATAACCAATGCAGTTAACAAACGCCGCAAACAAATACAGGGTAGAACCGCCACAATGATTAAAAATTCAAGTCGTAATAGTGTTATCAAAGCTACAATGCAAAAATTTGTATCTAGTGGAAAATCCTTATCCGCTAGATCACAACGACTGGCAAACAGGAAGTGTGTACTTCTAAAACCTATAAATGTTTCAAATAAAAAGAAAAAATCAACCATTACAGTAAAAACCTCCATGAAGTTGCAGAAATGTAGCTATGAATGCAATTCTAATTCTTATCCAGATTGTTTCGAAAAGCCGCTTTTCCATTGTAACAACGGTACGTTATCAAATAAAACACAACGTTTTGATCGAAGGCAGCGATCATGGAATCGTTCAACTGTCAGTTCTCAAAGCTTTTCCGTGTTAAGATTAAATAATAAACAACCTTTAGACGATAATAGGAGCATTATACCACATAAGCAAACGAATACCAAAGAATTGTTTGAAAATTCTTATGGTAAAAATGTAGCACCAAATGATCATATTGATTTAAGAGATGAACGCCCAAAATACGAAGATGACATTGTTCACAAAGAAAGCAGTGATAAGCCGATCAATACTGCTCCAAAATTAAGAGGTAAAAAGAGTGGTAGTAGCAAATACCAAGAATTTAAAAATGAATCAGAAATAGACAAAACAATTCTTTTAACTAATAAAGAATTTACGATGGATAAACAACCACAAGGCGATGTCCCATTTTTCGAACACTTGGACGAAAGTTTGAATAAAGTTATACATACTAAAGCGTTGGAGGACAATATCAACGAAGACCCCAATCAAATGGTCATAGATGACACAGTCAAAAATGACCAGAAAACAATTTTACCCAACTCTGAATCAACGCTTAGCGGTTGCAATAGTGTCAATTCTTTAGAATTAAAGTATTTGAGTAGCTTAAAAAGTGATAACGAAGGTAAGGTTTTAGAGGCTGTTGCGAAGAAAACGAAGAAATCGATGATATCCGAAGCAATCAGAGGAAGTTCGGCTTTAATTTGCAAGCCTACAGAAATTATACATGACAACAACAATATAAGCCAGAAATCACCACAACCCAATGACATAAATTACTTAAAAACCGAATCTATTTTTTACAATATAAATAAGAAGACAGTGAAAAATGACCAGGTAGTTAGGGATGAGACTGAGCTTTTATCAGAAACCATTCAATCCAATCCTACTGATACAATTTCAATAATTACTGATTTTTGTAGTCAAAGTAAAAATGAATTACTTATAAAAGCGGGAGTTGGAATTGAACTTGAGCTAGGATTGCTTCCTAGACTTGTAGGCGAATTTTCCGATTCCAACTTTCTTAAAGTGGATGAAAAGAAAATGTCATTAATAATATCAAATCCAGGAAGTAAAATATCTATGTTTAATAAAAGTTCACATACTAAAAATCCTCAAAACGTCCTTTGCACTCAAGTTAACACTATCGATAATAATATAGATGCTTTAAAGCAAATATCAGATCAAAAAAACAATGAAACAATAAAAAGTAGTATAAACTGTAACTCACCTTCATCAATTCTTTCAACCCACATTACCACCTCGAAAATAGCAACATTTGTTTCAACGAAAGATATCATTAAAATTGATTTGTCGGCCGATTCACCATGCAATAACAATGAAATTGAGGTAAATGGACCGAAAGAAACTATAGCGAATACAAAATCATGTAAAGATATTACAGTTGCCAAAAATGATCAGTCTTCTACCGTTATCAAGACAAGTACAACCGATGCTTTACTGATATTGCCTTCATCAGTTGATACTTCAACTAATGAGAATAAATCAGAAGATTCCTCCTCGATAAAATTTCAAGAAGATAACTCGACATTAAATAACTTTTGTCAAATTGAGTCAAATGGAGCAAAGCATGATGATCCACATACACAGCTCGAGTACCACAAACATGGAGAAAGCGATTGCAAATCTAAATATCAAACTTGTCTAACTTCATTGCAGGTACAAGTTCCCATTAAACAAAAACAACAGCAATCGTCAAAGCTGATGCAGGAACAAAATGCTCAAATTACATCTGGAAACATTGAAAAGGAACAAAACGATCGTACGAAGAATTTTGAAATGAAGAACGAAAAATCGGAAGCAATATTGTCATATAATAGAGATGATAACAAAAGAACTCAACTTTTATCTACACTACACAATCAATGTGCATTCGAATCTAGCAATAAGCAAAATAGACAAATGCAATCAGAAGCAAGTGCAAATGACGATATAACGCAAAATGTTACCAACAAAAGTGATTTTTCAACTATTAAATGTACTTTAGACACAAAAATCCGTGTGCACGAGAAAAGCACGCTTGAATGGAGGGACGAGCAAAATAAGTCAGTGGTGAAGTCACAAACAGACCATATTAACCATATTAAGTCAGAGAAAAAAATGCAAATTGCACTACCCACAACGTCGACAAGTTCCATAAATAGCTCATACAATTCACCAGTCACAGTTCAGACATGTAAAAACATCTGTTCAAATATGCAAACCAGCCATTGTATAGACCAAACTAAAAGAGAACAAAGAGCATATGCTGTCCACAATGCAAACAGCGTAAAGCAAGAGGCTAAGCCATTTACTTCTTTAGGTGTACATACAACTTTGGAATCGTCCTCGTCATTGCCATCAATATCGTCCACATCGGCAACTCGCCCCGACAAGTATCAGGTTAACAAAAATGTAGAACAGAAGCAATCTCAGCAATCCCAACCAGCTGTTGATTTGAACAAAATTCCTCCGCAATTTGCAATGAATCAGTTGCCCAATTACCATGCAACGCCACAATACTGGCAATGGGACTATTATACCAGCTATAATCTTCCTCATTTGGAAGCTACTGCAGGTCAAAAAACCCAAAATAAATTTCATAAGGAATTAGCGACCACAATGGCATATGGCCACAATTTTACACAAAATCTTTATCAGACGGCAATGCAACAACAGCAGCAACATCAAGTTCAACAGCACATCCAGCAAGCTGTAGCAGTAGCTCAGAAGGAAAAACAAAGAATAGATCGTAAAAACAACAATTCTAGTGCAGACTATGTTAAACATGGCAGTCCAAGCAACTCAAGCACCACAAGTGGTAAAAAAGAGGAAAAGGGTTTGAAAGACGTTGCCAGCAATAGTAATGGCAATATCGATGCGGTTTGTGGGGTCGTTAACACTACCGCTTGTAATAGTGACAGTAATTTCAATTTTAATAAGCATCAACCGTCTGTAATTGAAGGCAATTGTGGCAACAGTAACAATAATTACAACCAATCTCAGCATCAACATAAAATTACAATTAGCAGTTCTAACAGCAATAATAATACTAACAAGAATAACCAAAAAGAAGTAGAACAACACAAACACTTATCAAATGCATCAAGCCATATGTCGCAGCTAGCCATTCAACAAATCGCAACAATAAATCATAATAATTCTTTAACTATGCTAAATAATCAACATTCCTCAATTGGTCAACAACAGCAGCAGCAAATGTTATTTAAAAAAAATACGAATGAGCAAGACTTGGTTGCAAGCTCCAATCGTAACATTGACCAAAACTTAAAGCAGCAACAAACACCTCCTTCTACAGGTGACATTTCATCACTTGGCGTTTATACACCCGACTCAACAACAAATTCGGTACACAGTATGCACCATTACGGGCAATGTGACATAGATGTTCAACTAGGTCTAGAGTCGCCAGCAAGTATTGCGAGTGATATTACATCACAGAATTCTGCAGAGAGTGTTCGTCCACCAAGCGTTCAGATTCAACACTTTTCCGATTGCTCAATGCAGCAAACTCAAGCAACTTCTACACCTATGCACATGGCAATTCAAGCACAACAAATACAGCAGCAGTCCGGTAGTATGAATGTCCCCACTACATCAAGTCCTCAGAATTTGAATCTAATTGGGGTTGCAGTTGGCAGCAGCATGACAACCAATTCTCAGCGACAACAAACCCAAAATCGTGAAATAACTCAACAGGTATAGTTTATATTTTAAAATTTATTTGAATTTTACCCGTTTAACTTTCAAAACACATCTGTTCATCGTAGATACATAACAATAACACAAATTCCACAGCTGGTCAACGTTCAACAACTCCCAAAGTAAGTCGTGGAGCGACAAATCGTACAAGTGGCCAATCGCAACGACAACAGAAAAGTACACCACCAACAAATAATACAAATTCAACTAGTTTGTCCCAACACCAGCAACAAATTAGTAGTCCAAATCAGACTATACAACAACAAATCACACAACAACAGCATCAACAACAATCTCAGCAAAATCATCAAAATATCGCCCAGCAATTGCAACAGTATGGTCATTTGACTGGATCAATTGTATCACATAGCCACCACCATCAAGGTATGCACCAGTCCGAGTATATCTCCATACCACAAATGGGTCAGAATTACACTGGAAATTCACCAAACTCGTATGGTTCGGTACCCATGACAAGTGTGATACAACATCGAATGTCAGGAAATCATACAAATCATTCTGTTCAACATCCTTTGCCGAGCCCTCATCAACGTTTAGGTCCTTCGCCATCTTCTTGTGCTGTCAATAATTTCTATTTGCAAAATAATTCAACTGCGGTACATCCAGGATCGAATCAAATTCCAGTGCCAATGCCTACGCCCACTCCTACCCCTTCTGTTACGCCTACCATGCAAATGAATTCTGTTGCATCCGGGTCCGTAGGTGGAGCACATGGTCAAACAAGTCAAGGAAATATTACAGCATCTTCATCGGTTTCCGCAGCAACGGCAGCAACAACGGTAGTGTCAACTTCATCTGAAAGTACTTCTTTGGTTGGAAATTTATGCAGTCTTTCCAAATTACAACAGTTAACAAATGGATTGGAGGCTCAAACTTGTAATACACCACCAGAAACTCAAGTTAACTTGACTCCACCACCAAACCACCATCCACATAATACAATGACACCACCACCATCGCATTTGTCCAACCAAAATAGAAATTTAGCTACCCCACCAACGTCACTTCAAACGCAGATGCCGGCCTTACAATATCACAAATATTACCCAGGAAATATAAATGTAACTCCACCGATATCAACTTTATCTCAAAATGCTAGTAGAACAGCGCGTACCACGTCTTCGGCACCGGTTCCTCATATGTCAGCTGCAGCGGCGTCATCTAGCCGCAACCCTAATGTTGCATTAAGTCCTAATCTTATGTCACCGTATGGAAGCTTGAATGGCTATAGAATGACAACACAGCAAACCGCTGGTTACATTGCGAATTCAGCAGCAGCTGGTTTTATTAATAATCCGGCAGCTCAAATCCCTGTCCAAATGGGTGTCATGAATATGCAACCACAGTACCAAGATGCCAGCGCAATTCAAAGAGCTGCGCAACAAAACTCAATGTACCCCACATATTCCCCATACATACCCTTGAATGGTCCAATGAGAAGATAGAAGCACCGAGTTATTAAAAATGGGAAAGTGTAGTACTCGTACGAAACCACTTTTGTTTCTTACTTTATTAAATATATTTATTAGTGCCTAACAGCTAGTGGGGCTTAAAAAGAATAAATGCTCAGTGTAATTAATTTACCTAGATGTTAACCCGGCTTCGGTCATCACATCAAATGAAGAAGGAGATAAGCAAACAATTTAAAATGAATTTGTAGCTGGTATTTATTTCAGCAGCGAGAGCTTGATAGAAAAAGAAGCTAAGAAAAAAAATTCCGTCTGTGTGTTGCGCAGATCGTCTAGAAAATACTAACATGATATTTCGAAAATTTGAAGATGAAAATTTAAATAAAGGTAGAAAAGTTAATTTTATCGCTGTCGTCCAGAAAATCGTAATATAATATAATTTATAGTTTGCTAGGCTGTTTCAAAAGAGTTATAAATATTCGTATACATTTTTTTCCCCATTAAAAAAAGCTATTTAATTCCTTTGTCTTATTGGCCTTTATAATTGACGTGCCCAAGCTACATTAATAACAAGGTTAAAATAAATTTATTTTAAGCGTGGAAGCTTTTCACAAAAATTAAACTTCGTAAATCCATTTGTAATTTAAGTTGAGAAAACAACTTCTTAATTTTATATAAAGACCTTTCATTTGACACCACTCCAATCATTTTACGACTCATAATTCTCTCGAAAGTTTAAAAGCCGTTCAACGTTATATATAGATAAAACATTTATATGTAGACAAAACCAACGAGAATGAGAATGTTAACCACATTTAATCTCATGTTTGTAAAAGTTGGTGAAAGGTATGCGGGTGGTTAGAGGTGTCAGGTTCAAGTCTCCCCTGAGTCACTTTATTCATCTCTATCATAAAATTCGTCGTAAAAGGAATTTCGCTACGAATTCCAAAATTCATGACTTAATGTACTCTGAATGGGTCCGAAATGTACTCTATTTATTTATGAACGTTTGGTTTATTCGTACCGTGTTTTTCATTGGGAGCATGTGAAAAAATAAACGTATTGTTGCGAAAATTAGGCTTTCGAGTTCGTAAGGGATTTTAAATTAAAACTTTAACTAACGAAAAGCAAAAATAACAAAAGTTTACAAATTACACTGACTGATACTGGTCAATTCCTTATTTACAACTTACCATACAGCAAGTACGTATAAGTCGAATATGGTAAAAGTTCTATAAATAACTTTTATATGCAGTGTGTTTAGACACCTCATGCGTACAACCGCCATATACAACCCTTATTCTAGTAGTCTACGAGTGGCGTTCTGCGCTGTTAAGTAAACTTCTCGTAACATTTTTTCGCTATATTCGGCGCGACAGACCGTTGCGGTCCAAGGCCTAGCTTCTCGCGACCATTTGTGTTGTGCATGTATATTTTTTTCACACAAATAGAAGGGACCTACAATTTTATGCCGTATCTGAACGACGAAATTAGAAACTTTCCGTGACAAGTTATTACTCTCGGAATGTTGTCAGACCTTCGTGAGAGATGGGACACCGTGAAAAATACTTTTGGTGTTACTGGGATACGCTACATCGTTAATCCTCTTAATGATCTTGTTACGGCATTCTCAGCTTTGCTGTAATTTTGGAGACTGATCTTTTCTTAAGATTGTATAGTTTTAAGGTTTCGTTTACTCAGAAAGATGGCGAAGAGAGAGCAAGATCCTTCAGATCTGGCTACTATTTACAAGGCGTATATTCGCCCTAAACTTGAATACAACTGTATTGTCTGGGCACATTGCATCTACTAGACAGAGTTCAGAACCGCGCGTTAAAACTTATTGGTGACGTACATATCGCGAAAACAATCGAATCGCTTGAACATCGTAGGAATGTTTCCAGCCTGTCACTGTTTTATCGCTTTTTCCACAAGCGGTGTTCAAAAGAAATATCCAGATGCATCCCGCCCATTCTCCAACCCATCCGTAATACCCGTGCCTCAACTCGAGCTCATGAGTCCACCATTAAGCCTATCTTCGGACGTACTAACCAATTCAGAGATTCCTTCTTTAGCCGCACGATAGTTATGTGGAATGAATTGCCTGATTCTGTGTTTCCGCATTTATATGATCTGCAGTCGTTTAAGACACGCGTGCATAGACATCTCATCCTTTCCTCTCCCTAATTTCCTAACGCCCACGCTGTGCTAAGCATTATAAGGGTGCAAACCCCTTTAGCGTGTGTACATTATAAAAAAAAAAAAAAAGCAGACTAATTTCTTAGTTTTTTGTTCTTGTCAAATTTGGTTTTGGTTTGGCGTTCTATTAGCAAAGCATTCACAACGAAAACCCTGTAATTTTGGTAGCTTACCCGTTGGTAACATTTCGGATATGGTTTTAGCAAATCGAAATAGGCATATGATTCCATCACGTTGCTTTTTCTTGACCAAGGTTTCAGTTTCTTGTTGTTTGGCTAACGGCAATCGGCTTAGCGCTTGTAGAGTTGGAGTGGCATTTCATGTTTCGATTTGACTGTATTGGTTTTATCCATGTCGTTGTCGCTGAGAGCAAACATGTCGGCATATTGCTCTAGCGCCTTTACTGCTATCCTATTCTATTGTCTCCAAGATCACCGTTTACCTTGCCATAAATGATTTTCGCTGTTCTCAAATTATAACGATATACTTTTCCCACATGAGCTTAAGACACCATTTTGGAGTTCACAACTGATCTGGAAGATCCTATATCCAAGTTTGTCCTTGCCAAGTTTGGTAATGTTCACCGTGATCCTGGGGATTCACCGTTCCTCCCCCCTTTCACCAACTCACGCCCGTCTAAGCTGGTGTAATTAAGATTTCCTGTCCATTTAAGAGGTAAGCGGGTTGCTTCTCCACATTCATCTGTGCTGCCTTTTTACACAGGCTCTACATTTTGTACTGGTCGTGGTTCCTTACAATCGCGCATAAAATGTTCAGGTTTCTGACATCTAGACCAATTTGGACGCGTTCTAAAGGCTTCTAGTTTTTGATTTTCTGATTTCCTCTTTAATTGGGATGGAATGCTTTAAAATTTCTTTCTGGATGAGGAAAGTTTTTGAACAACTTTGATACTGTTTTGTTCACTTCGCTGCTTAAATTTGCTGTTCATTTGTTGCATTAGAGTTCAAACATTGGTTCCACGTTTGGCACTTCTTTATTTTCTGAAGCAGACGATTTTCAATCCATTAGTTCTGTCTCAATTAAAAACATTTCACCCGCTTTCCGCTTACTGCTTTAATTTATTTCTTTCTTATTTCCTGCAGTGCTTAAGCCTCGCCTTCCAAGCTCTTTAAGTTCCTATAATATGTATACAATAACTATAGAATTTAATGTTCACTGCACCTTCCATTTTTATCGATTTGCAAAATCACCAATTAATTTATTGTTTAATTTGACATTTGTAATTTGTCATGTCCATCTTCGTTGCTGGGTTGTTGTCATATCTGTTGTGGCCATGATCGTGTTCGTTTCTGTTGCCATTCGTGTCCGTCTCGACTTGACTTGTCTGAATTTAATTGAGTAAACTTGAATTAACTGGAGTTGACTTCAGTTAACTTGACAAGACTTTTGTTGACGTGTCGCTGCATATCGCGGTACATGGTACCTGCAGCATACTCTTTCTGTCGTCTTCCGAACACCCATGTGTCCTGTCGTTTAAATATCGTGATTTTCATGGATCACCCTGTCCCTACAGTGGGTCGGCATTTAGTTTCCATGGGGAACAATAGTCTTCACCCTTTATGTTTATGTGGCGATACAGCGTCGATTTTACATTGCCTTGTCTAATCCAGCTACACTCCTCTCTCATTGCGTGGATTGAGGATTATTTATGGAACCGTAAAATAAAAGATTTATTGAATGAAATCTCTTCAGGATTCATAGGATTCCTGTTGTCGTGCCACTAGGGTCATCCTTATCGCCTACGCTCTTGATATACATATATCATTGACCCGTTGACTTCGACAATCTGTGATATCAATTCGTTTGCTGATGATGCAAGGCTATAGGCTTCCATGGAGTTTGTAAATAAAAAATGCAATTCTCGCTTGATTGGTTCGCGATATTTAATGAATACGGCTATTTTGTCGAACATTCGAGTCATTCTTGATTGGGGCAGATCTAATAATGTGGAATTTAATCCGAAAAAATTCCAAGCTTGCTTTTTTTCTCAACATTACGTGCCACCAGTAAATAATGGCGCCCGTATTACGAGATTTGATTCACTTAGGATGTATGGTTTTAAAATTTCAAGTGAAATTTCTTGGAACGAACATATATGGAATTTCAAAAAAAGCAAGCTAATTTTGGGCTTCATAAGAAGTTGTAACTTCTACTTCAACCCCTCTGAAGTATTAAGATTATATAAGACTTATATTAGACCAATATTGGTATTTAATTCATATGTTTGATGTGGGGCTCCAAGAACGCATTTGCTATGTCTTGATAGCATTCATAATAGAGTAGTCCGTATAATAAGCGATGTAACCATTACTTCATCTCCTGATTCTTTGGAGCATGGACGAAATGTAGGAGCTTTAACTGTTTTCTACAAAATTTACTACGATAGATGCTCTTCTGAAACCCGTTCTCTAGTTCCAGGTCCTTTTGTCAGCAACGTAAACACTCGTTTCAGTTCTAACCAAAATAGATTTGCCTTAAAACCTTTTTCATATATAACCCAACATTTCAAATCCTTCTTTTTTCCGAGAGTAATTTCTATGTGGAATCAATTGAATTTAATTGACTCAGTGTTTTCGGAATCATTTAATCTACAGGCTTTCAAGATCGACCTCAACGCGTCGTTTTGATTTCGTTATCGTTTTTCCGTACGACTTTTTCAATTTTTTTTTTAATGAGGGTCTTAGCCAAGTATATTGCAGTGGTGCAAGTCATTTAGGGAGTTCTCCCTTGGACATAAGTTTATGTATAAAAAAACAACCCATAAAAATACAATTTTTCATGTAAATTCTATAATAGGAGATGGGAATGTGTTAAAATTTGAAGAAAATAGAGCTAATTTTTAAAAAAACTCGGACCTCACTCCAAAAACTTTACAAAAAGTTTTGTCCATCGGAGATACATATATATAAGTTTTTTAAAAAATTTGTTTGGGCCCCATGACCCTCCAAACCCTGTCTCCAAAAGTGTTGCCCATCGGAGATACACACGTATATAAAATTTAAAAAAAATCGGGTTAATTTTTTTTAAAAAAATTTTGGGGCCCGAGGTCTCCAAATTTTTTACAAAAAGTTTTTTTCATCGGAGATACATACGTATATTAAATTTAAAGAAAATCGGGTTAATTTTTTTTTTAAATTTTGGGTTCAGGGTCTCCAAATTTTTTACAAAAAGTTTTGTCTATCGGAGAGACACATGTGTATTAAATTTGAAGAAAATCGGGTTATTTTTTAAAAAAATTTATTGGGCCTCACGAACCCGGGCCCGGGGTCTCCAAATTTTTCACAAAAAGTGTTGTCTATCGGAGATACACATGTGTATTAAATTTGACGAAAATCGGGTTAATGTTTTAAAAAAAGTTATGGGGCCCCACGAACCCGGGCCCGGGGTCTCCAAATTTTTTTACAAAAAGTGTTGTCTATAGGAGATACACATGTGTATTAAATTTGACGAAAATCGGGCTAATTTTTTTAAAAAATGGGCCCGGGGTCTCCAAAATTTTTACAAAAAGTGTTGTATATCAGAGATACACAAGTGTATAAAATTTGAAGAAAATCGAGTAAAATTTTGTAAAATATTAGACATTCCATAACACACAAATCCACAAACCCACGGGCAAGTGAAGTTAATATAGAGAATTTAAAAAAAAGACTTGCGTTGCCGTTACCCCTCGAGCTTCATTCATATAAAAATGGCTTGATTGCTTCGCCTTCATCATTTACTTTCCTTTCCTGCCAGTGATTCCTTCCTGGAATCCTGTAATCTGGAGTCATTCGAAAGCAGCAGATCTTTTACTACTCAATCCTATTTCATGAAAATTGTTACCTACGAGTGATTAAGCTTCAGGATGGAATCCTCTAAGGCCTGCCAGAGTCCAAGGAAAATCTCACATTATCGAGGTTTTCCAGTTTTCGAAATGGAATCCTATAAGGCCCGCCAGAGTCTCGAGATCAAGATCTTATCTGTAGTCAGTCGGAAGCAGCAGATCTTTCACTACTCACTCCCTACTGCGTGAAAACTGGGACGCTCAAATTTTAAATCGTCGTTATTACATTTCCCCACTCATCGGCAATGACCTTCGTTTCCTATAGGTGATTGAGCTAGATGATAAGATGTTTGCCATTGATGGTTTGCAGAATACACATTGAATTCCTTTGGTTATGATTCCTACGCGCCTCTATTACGATTCCCGCTTCTCTGTGCCTCTTCCGTTTTTGCCATGTCAATGTTCGTTACTTGGGTTCTTGTCATGTTACTTTCTGTTGCCATTCGTATCCGTCTTGAGTTGACTTGACTTTTTTTAACGTATCGCCACATATCGCGGTACATAGTACCTATTCTTTCCGCCGTGTTCCGAACACCCATGTGTCCTGCCGTTGAAATGTCGTGGTTCTCATGTATCACTCTGTCCCGACAGTGGGTCGGCACGTAGAGTTTTCATGGGGAACAATCGTCATCGCCTGCTTATCTTCGTATGTGGCGATACACCTGTCCATTTTGCATTGTGTAGTCTAACCGTAAAATAAAAGTTGTATTGAATGCAACCTCTTCAGGTTCGCATTGCGTGCCACAAGGGTCATCATTGTTGCCTACGCTCTTTTTGATATATATCAATCAGCTTTTGTGTTCTGCAACCTGTGATATCCAATCGTTTGCTGATGATACAACGCCATCGGCTTCCATTGAGTTTGTAAATCAAAAAGACTACAATTCTCGCTTGATTGGTACGCGATATTTAATTAATACGGATATTTTGTCGAAAATTCGAGTCATTCATGATTGGGACGGATCTAATAAAGTGGAATTTAATCCGAATAAATTCCAAGTTTGCCTTTTTCTCAGAAGGCAGTTCAAAATTACGTTCCACCAGTAATAATGGTGCTCCTATTGCGAGATGTGTGTGATTCACCTAGGATGTAAGGTTTAAAGGTTTCAATTGAAACTAATTTTCTTGGAAGGAACATAAATATGGAATTTAAAAAAAAACAACCCATAAAAATTAAAATTTTTCATGTAAATTCTCTAATCGCAGAAATTGATATGGGAGCCCCTCGATCCTGGGTGATTTTTTTTCTATTGTAGGAGAAAATCATCGAAAGAGACATCAGATGTCAAATTTGAAAATGCTCAGATCATTTTATTCTGAGCACTTGGAGCACGCTCATACTCTCAGAAAAAAGGAAACACGAGTATTTTTCTTGAGAACTAATTTATGAAAACGCCAAATGACAGAATATTGTGAAAACTTGTTGTTCTATCTGTAAATTGATATCGACAACAAAAAACGACATCAATAAAAATACAATTCAGTAAATAAGTAAGTAAGTTGAATTAAGCATAAAACATTTATGTCTCGTTTTATTTGCTGGGTTCATTTGTGCGTGAGCTAAGATTTTTCTCTCTCTCTCTCCACCACCAAAACCATGCCGACTGCGCAGCACACACCGCACACAATCATTAAACTACGACGGAAATTTAAAAAAATGTATAAGGGCCTTGCGGCCTAACCCGGGGCCCGATCACTACCAAATTTTAGAAAAAGAAAATGTTTATTGGGTATAGACATGTGTGTAAAATTTGAAAAAAATCGGGTAATTTTTATTTTAAATTTGTATGAGAGCCCCATGAACCCGGGGCCCGATCACTTCTAAATTTTAAAAGAAAGTATTGTCACTGGAAATACACATGTGTACAAAATTTCGGGAAAATCGGGTTTTAGGAAGTGCGTTAAAAATTGATAATTAAAAAAAAATTGTATGGGAGCCCCGCGATCCTGGGGCCCGATCGCCTCAAAAGTTTTGTCCATCGGAGATACACATGCGTATAAATTTTGAAGAAAATCGGGAACTTTTTTCATAAAATTTGTGTGGGTCCCCCCCGACCCAGGGGCCCGATATCTCCAAAAAATTTTACAAAAGTGTTTTCCAGCTGAGATACACATTTGTATAAAATTTTAAAAAAATCTGGTTAATTTTTTAAAATATTTGTATGGGAGCCCCCGACCCCGAGGTCCGAGGGGCCTCAAATTTTAATAGAAATTATTGTCACCGGACTTATACATGTTATACATTTTACTAAAATCGGGCTATAGGAAGTGGGTTAAAAATTGATCAGAGCTCTAAGAACGCTTTTGATTTGTCTTGATGAAACCTATAATAGAGTTGTCCGTATAATAAACGATGTAACCATTACTTAATCTCTTTGGAGCATAGACGAAATGTAGGAGCTTTAACTGTTTTCTACAAATTTTACTACGGTATAAGCTCTTCAGAAACCCGTTCTCTAGTTCCAGGTCCTTTTGTCAGCAACGTAAACACTCGTTTTACTTTAACATAGATTTGCCTTAAAACCTTTTTCATGTTGTAACGGAGTTTTCCCAGCCGGGGTTAACTCAGGGTGACCAGACTTCAAAAATTCTTTAGGTCGTTACAATAAATTTCTATATGGTGGACTTTTAATTCAATTTCTCATTTATTTCAATACAGATTTATAAACAGTTTCAATAGAACCTGGGCACTACGTAGGACAAAGAAGAGCTGTGAGCCGTGGCGTGGAAATTTAGTGACGTGAGCCTTGATGGCGTCGGTTTGACCTCGTCTGGTGAGCCTCGATGACGTTGATCTTGATGACGTGAGCCTTGACGAATTGACGTAAGCCTTGTAAAAATTATCCTTGCGTGAGCTTTGACGAAGTCTTGGTGGATCTTGACGATGTTGATCTTGATGACCTGAGCCTTGACGAAATGATGTGTGCCTTGAAGAAATGATCCTTGGCGTGAGCTTTGACGAAGTCTTGCTTTATATGTTTCCATTCCACGGAAGACTTACAGCGATAATCTGAAGTGTACCGACGTAGCAACCCGCAGCGCAATCTAACAGCGAAGCTACGTTGTACGACGACGTTGGCAGCGAAAGCAGAGGAAAACATTTGCAGCGATAACTGAACTGCACCGACGTAGCAGGGCAATCTAACAGCGAAGTTACGTTGTACCACGTTGAGATTTCCCAGTTCGGTGGCATGATGTTGTTCTGGCTGTCGTTTGACTTACGTATCTATTTATTGGTCGACTCCGTGTTTTCCGAATGATCTAATCTACATGTTTTCAAGATTGACCTCAACAAGTTCCTGAAGGTCCGTATTTTACAATGAAGGATCCAATAATTTTGAAGGCTCACATACGTCATTATTTTTATTTGCAAATTTTGTTTTTTGTAGTTTTCTCTGACCATGATCCATTGATTAAAGCATTGGACTCGCGTCGTTTTAGTTTCGTTATCGTTTTTCTGTATTGCTTTTTTAATAAATCAGAAAATTCTAAAAAAATAAATTGAAACCGGCTACAATCGTGTAAAATGTGCTATATTTTAAATTACATTCCTTCGATTTTTAACTTTTTAATTTTAATAAGGGGCATTTGAGAGTTTTCCCTTGGCAGTACTTTTATTTATAACCGTTGATGGTACTCCTCCAGTCGTTGTCGAATATGCGATCTATTTTTTGGTCTTTGTTGTAGTTGCATGACGCATCAGTGTTTGCAGAGGGAGGACGTAATCTTTAAGGCACTCGCGAAGCTTTTGGTAGCGCTGTTGGATGTCGTCTTCCAGCCGTTTTTGATAACGGTTCAAAAGAAAGAATTTCTTGAAATCCCTTTGAAATCGATCCATTTTTTCGATCCGCAGCCAACATTGCAATCTTTTTTGATACGGTTCCTTGTATTGCAAGTGAAGTCAATGTCTCTTCGTTTGAGTAGACGGCACCTGCTCAAGCTGTTTGACGTTCTGCTTTCTTTTAAGATAAGCTTTATTTCGTTCCACAGCCGACATTGCAATCTTCTTTGGTACATTTGTTCCTTGTATAACATGTTAATTTAATGTCGCTTCATTCGAAGTAGACGGCACTGGCTCTTGCAGCTCAGCAATCTGTTTTCTGTCACGAGAAGCTTTCTTTTGTTCCGCAGCTGACATTGCAATCTTCTGCGCAGCATTTGTTGCATTTCTTCGTCACTATCTTCATACTATGTTTTTTGCTTGTTATTTTATTTTTAAAGTGCAAGAGAGATGTCGATGGGTGATGATAATAATGAAGATGTTTTTTCATCAATCGCAGTTATCACACGTTTTAAATTTGTCTGTTTATTTTATTCTGCCGCTATGGGCTTTATTCTATATCCGGTGCTACAGAAACAAATTTCCGCTTACTTTTTGTCAATCACAGTGGTCTCATAAGACCACGGAATGTACTTTCACGCATATTTACGTTATCACACGTTAAATTTTGTTTAACTGATATATATATATAAGTTATAATTAAAATAAAAGAACAGCATGAGTATCTCATTTTGATAAATTGTATGCTAAAATTTACTTCAAATAATGTGTTGTTGAATTTTCATTAAATAAGGTATTACTTTTTTGAAAAATTGATTTTTTTGTATTCATACAAAAGGCCAGAGGGTAAAGATTGAATGACAAAAAACAATTGGGGTAAAATACTTATTATATAATTAAAAACAATCGTGTTAAGCATTTGAGGTTTAGACAAGATTACAAGAACATCAAATGCTTAGTACGGTTCTTTTAAATTATGTGATTTTTTTAGCCACAAATATTCCAGATTTTCATTTATTTTATAACAGTTCCAGTTGTTCCAGATCTATCACCTATTTTATTTTCTACCTTTTAATGGTCTAGTTATGCTTCTATAAAAGCAATTTTCTTAATAAATTTTTTTTTTTATATTTTTTATCTTTATATATATATGTATGTCACTGAACTCCTCCTAAACGGCTGGACCTATTTGAATTAATTTTTTGTATGCGTTTGGGTGACGCACTGGATGGCTTAGATTCACAAATCAGCCCAGAATATGGCGCTGGTATCGGTTTTTCCGAAAATTCTTATTTATGGAACGATTTGGCTCAAATTCACACCATATAATATTTAAATAAAAAGAAAGTCGTTGACAAAATTTGAATAGGTGGCGCTGGGATGGAAAACGTAGTTTTCCCTGTATATGATCTTCATATAAAGAATATTCGAACAAGTGTACATTTTTTGCCTGTATAAGTGTAGTTTTCTGGATTGGTGAGTTAGTTAGTTAGTTGACGGGGTGGTCAGTGGGATGAGGCAGCCGGGAAACGCGGGTGTAAGAGGGCGTGGCGTCAGTGGGCGGGATGTCAGTGGGATGGGACAGCCGGGAAACGCCGGGTATTTCTGCTAATACTGATGTGACTAACACTGTGACGCGATATCGCAAAACAAATAGCTTTTCACAAGTTCACAAAACGATCACAAACAAATTTATTGAAAGTGGGACAGGACAACGTCTGTCGGGTCAGCTAGTATATATATTTATTTTACTTTTGAGTTTTTAATGAAAAATGTATATGAAATTTCAATATTATTCAGATGGGCTAATAATATAGAGACACCCACAAGTCCGCCAAAATACCCTCAAAAGACTTTCAAAAGACCCCGAAATGACCCCCAAAGGACCCTCAAAAAACTCCAAAATACCACCTATGGACCCCGTTACGACCCCCATCAATGGAACTTGTTATCCTGAGTGCACCTCGGCGTTGTACAATTGCCTTTTTTTCGGTATTTTTCCATTTTGAGTTTGTCGGCCCATATTTCACATTCATATAGAAGAATTGAATTTGTAACCGACATCAGTAGTTTCCATTTTACTGCCGACGGTCCTCCTATATTCGACATCAGCCTGCTTAGAGCGATTATAACTTATGTTGCCTTCTCGGAGGAGTGTCTTATTTGTTCTCCAAACGTTAATTTCGTGTCCAAACGCACTCCAAGATATTTAATTCTTCTTCTTTATGTCCTGTATCCCCTTATGGGTCCTAGGGCCTCTACTACGCCTACGCGCCATCGCGTGCGGTTCCTGGCAATGAGCTTCAGCTCTCTCCAACTCTTCCCCAATTGCCGTGCCTCCTCCTCAACTGTTCTGCGCCATGTATTTCTCGGACGACCCGTTCTTCTACCATCCTGAGATAACGGGTTCCATTGCATTGCGTAGTTTGCTATGGAACTGTCGCCTTTTCGGAGTGTATGACCAATCCACTGCCACTTCCGTCGTTGGATGGTTGTGCCTATTGGTTCCTGACCCGTTCGCTGGTAAAGATGTTCGTTAGAGATACGGTTAGGCCAGAAAACCCTTAAGATGTTCCGTAGGCACCTATTTACAAATGTTTGTAATCTTTTTGTGATAGTAGCGGTCACCTTCCAAGTGCTGCACCCATACAACAGCACAGATTCAACATTTGAGCGGAACAGTCGCAGCTTGGTGTTTAAGCTGATCGCATTGCTTCGCCATATCATGGACATCATTCCAAACACCGATTTTGATTTGGCGATTCGGTTGGCAATGTCCTGTTCGGTTCCACCTTCGGTCGAGACAATACTCCCAAGATATTGGAAACTCTCTACTCTCTCTACCGGCTGTCCAGCAATGTTAACATGAGTAACTGAGTTAGTGCCGAGGTTGATGATTTTGGTTTTGGCAGTATTAATCTTCAAACCCGCAACATTTGCCTCCCTCTCCACATTTGTTGTCATTTGGTGCAGCTCCATAATTCTATGTGAGAGTAAACAAACGTCGTCAGCGTAATCCAGATGTTTGAGTTGAGATGTAAGAGTCCAACGAAGATATTTAATTGCTGGTAGGGAAAGAGTTGCCTTGTTTTCAACATTTAATGTTATATCTGTATTCATATGTCGCCTGGTGAGTAATACCAATTTCGTCGCTAGGGCTAGACCATGATCGTTTAGCCATGAGCTGGTTTTCCGCATCACCTGATTAAGCTTGCGCTGAGCTTCATGTGTGTCACGTGCAATTACTGTAGCCGCGATGTCATCTGCGTATTCTACCAAGAATGTGTCGTCGGGCATATCCATGCGCAAAATTCCATAATATGTAATATTCCAAAGATCGGGGCCAATAATAGATCCTTGGGCGGCACCTCCTGTGACCTCTCTACTACAAAGCCCATCCGTGGTTTCGAAAATAAATTTTCTATATCTTAGGTAGCTGTGCATCATTCTTAGGAGTCCGGAGTGTTAAACACGTTTGTAAGTACCAACAGCATGTCTGTCCACCTTGCAGAATTAAAGGCGCTCTTCACGTCTAATGTGGCAAGTAGCACAATTTTTCTCGAAAAATGATTTCCTTGATTTGCTATGTGGAAGACTTTAACAACTTCTTCTACGGCACCAATAGTAGACCGGGATTTCCTGAATCCGTACTGTTTGCTGGAGAGATCTACTTGGATTGCAGCTGTGAGCCTTGGCTTTAGTAGGCGCTTCAGTAGTTTTCCAGCTGTGTCGAGCATGCATAGAGGTCTGTACGCTGATGGGGAGTTCGGGTTCCCTTTTTTTTTTTTATTGATTAGTACCAGTCGCTGGTTCTTCCAAGCTTTCGGGAAAACACCTTCTTCTAGGCAGCTGTTGTACATATTTAGCAGTACTTCTGGTTGGAATCGAGCAATCACACTCAGCGCTTCTACAGGGATCATGTCTGGACCCGCTGCTTTATTGTTTTGGAGAGAATCAGCGGCGTCTTGGAACTCCTTCGTGGTAAAAGCTGGTACTTTCGGCTTATCGGAGCAAAGTGGGTGACCGTTGTTTGGCCGAATCGGGACAAGCTAGTTAACAATATGCCACATTTTTATTGGCTCCATTTTGGGGCTGGGCCCTTGAGGTGCAAGCTTACGCATAACAATCTTGTATCCCTGGCCCCAGTGGTCTCTGTCCACTTCCCTCTTCAAGTCCTCCCATTTGCGATGCTTACTCCTGTTAATTTCTAACTTTAGTGCACGGCTAGTCGGTATTGGTCTTGTTCGTATTCTGCCGCATGCCTATCTCTTCTTCTTGCCCTGGTGACTAAGCGTTTGATATGTAGGCATCGTTTCCGTAATTTTGCGATTTCATCAGACCACCAGTAGACCGCGGTCTTTTTTCCACTTAGGCCCTTTCTTTTTGGCATGGCCGCGTCACATGCTCGCTTCACCAGTCGCATTGTGGCACTCGCAAGTTCTTCAGGCGACCCAGTTCGTTGCATAAGTAAGTTTTTACCGGCTTCGGTGATTGCTAGTAGGTTGTCTTGGGAAAGTTTAGCCACGTTCCATTCTTTTGTTCGGCTTATGCTTCTGGTGGTCGATCACTTCAGTACACCGTAAGTTATATATTGGTGGTCGCTACCAGTATACTCTTATATTACTCTCCAACCAATTACATCCTGAGTTATCCCGTCAGACACCAAGGTGATATCGGGAATCGTTTCGGCATATCCTGGTCTTCTAAAGGTCGACACCTCGCCGTCGTTTATCACCGTAAGTCCTATTCTGTCTGCCATGTCAAGAAGGCTTCACGAGCTCCGATCTCCACGAATGCCAACTTCTGTTCCATGGAGTAAGTCTTGCTAAGTGTAACTTTAAGATCGACGTTAAAATTTTTCAAGGATATTTGTATTGCCTCCTTTACTTCGGCTTCTGAAGTAAGGCAGTCGAGGTCTTTAAGTACCAAGGTGGTTTTTTGTTCCAGGTTCCTTACTGTAGCAGCTTCACCAAGAGCGTCTCTCAAAGCATCGCAAAACTTGGCCTTGTTGTTATTCACTGGCTCTAATTCCAGGAGGACGTCACCCGATCTTGTTCGTCGTACAGTTTTTATTTGTGTGTGGGACTCTTCTGGGTTTACGGTGTTCCGGATCTCGCTAAGTACCTGTGCGTAAGTTTTGTTCTCCAGTTTTGATCAGAAGTGCGTCTGGTTTAATCCTTGGTTTTCGCAGTTTTGTTCTGGCCCTATTCCCAGGCCTCGCTGGAGCTACACCACCTGGCACAGAAGGTGTATCTGCGTTATCGGCCTGTGGTTTCTCAGCCTGCATTCTATGTTTCCCCCTTTGGCCCTTCGACACCTGCCTCTCCCATCCAGATGTAGGAATTTGCGCCCTGGGTTTTTTGCCTCCATTTTCCTTCACCGGGCTTGTGGCCAACCTCTTATTACTTCCTGTTTGTTCCGGAGTCTCAAGGACAGGTTCTTGTGGTTTTTCAGCAAGCAGCCGTTTACCTCCTGCAGATACATGAGTTCCTTGTTGGATTCTCTCCGTTGGTCCCTTGGTTTGCTGCTCCACCGCCTTCCACTTGCCTCTGTAGTAGTTGATGGCGCTAACCACCTCCTCTAGCTCTGCCAAGCCATTTTTAACGTCGATGGAGATGTTGCGCTGCCTGTTGGTCGCGGCCTTTATCCTAGAGAGGATTGATTTGAACTTGTTTAGTTCGGTGTCTTCCTTTTCAATAAAATCTTTTGTTAAACCCGTCATAGGGGGGAGTATTCCGGGGGCGGTAAGTGGTGTTGGTATATCTATCATCCGTCCATTGCTTCGGTTGATATTAGGGGGAGCCACTCGTGAAAATTACGAACTTGTACCACCAGCAATGCCTTAGCATACGGCAGTACCTTCTTAGTAGCCCATCACCTCTTATAAGGACCATTTGTCTGGTTGATGATAATTTTACGCCACTTAACCTCTGCTTGACAAATTTTCCTCTCCCTGACAACGTCAAAACAAAAGATGAACATGGAAGCCATCCCAATGAACCCAGTCAAGACCATATAAACCAAGAGGCGTCCAACTTATGGCTTACACAAGGGAATCTTTTCTCCGAAACTGAGGGATTTGTAATAGGTATCCAAGACAGAGTAATCGCAACACGCAGTAGACGACAGATGTAGGTGTTGCGGAGAAAACGGAGAAACAATCGAACACATAACTTCAGGATGCAGCAGTCGGCCGGCCGAGGTCGCTACCTAATTCTGATTTTTCTAATCAAATTTTTTTTTTTGCGCTGAAATATTTTGATCCTATCGCCTACCTTTCTTTCTCTTTTCTTTTCGCTCGACTATTTCTTTCTTTGTCTGTATTAATAATTTGTCCGTTCTAACTTGTTTGATCTAGTCCAGTATTGCACAGAAGATTGAAATAAATAGCTGTGTTGCTTTGGCAAAACCAGCTTGGCGTACAACAACAATCACATAACCATAAAGCCGAAGTAAATCAAAACAAAATTCATGAT
Source organism: Nephrocerus scutellatus (assembly GCA_947095585.1). Taxonomy (NCBI): domain Eukaryota; kingdom Metazoa; phylum Arthropoda; class Insecta; order Diptera; family Pipunculidae; genus Nephrocerus; species Nephrocerus scutellatus. Next base: position 60,327,710 of record OX352762.1, on the reverse strand, counting down.
TAAGGAAACTAAGGCCATTTTATTGTTATGGTGCTTACCGTAAGGTGGTAAAACCAAAAGCTGTTCCTTTGAGATATTAAAGTAAAACCAGCTTAGCTTTAACAAAGCAACACAGCTAATATCAAGATTATTATTTACGATCATTTATATTTCTCTAGCACCATCTGTGTGTCAAAACGAGCGCGGTTTGTTTTCTTTTTCTCCCTTTTTGTTTATTTTTTAATGTTCGTTTGTTAATTTTGATAATTGCATCGTGTATAGAAGATTAAAATATAGTGTCGATAGGGCTGGGAGAATATCCAGCCCCTGGCCCTGAAATCAATTGGATGAACAAAATGCAATGCATTTTCCATGCATGCAGAAGTAGTAGAATTTGCTGCTGTGCAAAAATCAACATGTAAGTGTAAATATATTTATTAAGAGGCGTGATTTCTGCATTTCAAAAAGGAATCATTAATTAAAGGTAGATATTGTGCCTTAGTATAACTTTTCTTAAGGTGAACAATTATCGCTTTCCCCCCTTTTTCTTTTATATTTTTAGTTTATTTTTAATATATGTATATGCATACATAACAGTGAATTGCATTCTTTTCGACTGACAAACTCAATGGAAGCCGATAGTGTTGTATCATCAGCAAATGAATGGATATCACAGGTTGTAGAAGACAACAGGTCGTTGATACATATCAAGAAGAGCGTGGGCGACAGGGATGACCCTTAAGGCACGCCAGCATTAATCCCATGTGAAGCTGAAGATATACCATTTAATACAACATTTATTTTACGGTTCCATAAATAATCCTCAATTCATGCAATGAGAGAGGAGTGTAAGTTCAGCGCACGAATCTTACTAATAAGACAATCATGCCATACTCTATCAAAAGCTTTAGAAATATCTAAGGAAATAACGCTTGATTCACCAAGGTTTTCAATGCTTCGCTCCAAACAATGAGTCATGTACGTCATGAATTCACCTAAAGAGCGATTTTTACGAAATCCATACTGCACATAGGATAAAAGAACATTCGAATGCAGATAGTTCATTAGTCTGAAATTAACGATAGATTCCATTACCTTCGATAGAACCGACAAAAAAGCAATAGGACGGTATTTCGTAGGTGCCGATTTATCACCTTTTTTCGGAACGGGTTGAATATGTTTCTAGCTATTCGAAACTTTACAAGGTTTTTTTCAGAAGTGCAATTAACGTAGTCCAAATGGGCTGCTTTTATTAAAAGTACTTTTATGGATTAAAGAAAACTAAACTTTACAAAACAAATCCCAATCTCCTTTTTTATTACTGTATATGATGAAGCGTTTATTTTAATAAGTTCACAACAACTAATTCATAAATGTGGTCCATGTATCAACATGCTTGTTACAAAGTAACAAACTTTCTCCAAACAAGTTGATGTTGATGTATGTTGACGCTCTCACTGACAGGTGTTGACATCGCCTTCTGACATCCGCCCGCGATGAAGACACATCATCCTCAGAAATTTCTCATGCAGCTGCTTGTCCAATGCTTTTGTGAAAATGTCAGCTAACTGATCCTTTGAGGTAACGTGTTCCAAATTTATAACTCCATCCCATGTCAATTCTCGAAGAAAGTGGAATTTAGTATCGATATGCTTACTACGACGAGTTTCAGGATTCTTGGAAATTATAATCGTACCCAAATTATCTTCGAAAATTTTAATTGAAAGAGACATCTCCAATTTCATATCATAAATTACCTTTTTCATCCATAAAGCTTCGCTCGCTGCTGTAAAAGCAGCAACAAATTCCGCTTCACACGTTGAGAGTGTTACCAGACCCTGTTTTTTGGTTCCCCAATTGACCACGTTACCAAAACTTTAAATATATATCCACTAGTTGACTTTCGATCGGTACTATCATTCGCCCCGTCAGCGTTGGCGTACCCAATCAAAACATTTCCATCATTTCGTGAGAAATTTAACTTAAAATCGGAGGTGCCTTTTAAATATCGGAGCAGCCTTTTTGAGTGTTGGTAATGTTCGTCGGTTGCACAATCTCGGAATCGACTTAGGTAACAGGTCTACTTCCCAACATTAAGTACATCAGACTGCCTAATATTGTTTCTTGTTCAGTGCTCTTGGTGAGTTTTAATTGTTTGATCATTGGTGTAGGCGATGGATTGCAATTAGACATTCCAAAACGTTCCAGTATGGCATCAATGTAGTGTGATTGATCAATTGTAATACTTCCATTTACATCAACTTCAACATTCAGATCCTTAAACTGCTTAACAATACCCAAATCTTTCATATCGAATTCATCGAACAAATCTTTTTTTATATCAGCTTTCTGTTCTTCGTCGTTCCCAGTAATTATCATGTCATCAACATAAATAATTAGATATATTATGGAACTATTATTAGTTCGAATGTACAGACAGTAGTCAGCGTTTGATCGTTCAAATTTCAGCTTAGTGATGAATGAGTGAAAACGGTCATTCCAGCACTTCGGCGACTGCTTCAGCCTATACAGCGATTTCTTCAACTTCTTACCTTCGGGAATGTTTATACCTTCAGGAATTCTCATAAATACATTTCCGTAGAGATTCCCATGAAGAAAAGCAGTGACAACATCTAGATGATGCATTTTGTATTTAAATCTAACAACCACAGACATCAGAAGACGTATAGTAGCAAGTCTAGCTACAGGTGAATAGGTGTCCTCATAATCTTGACCTTGACGTTGCATGTAGCCTTAAGCTACTAATCTGGCTTTGTATCGAGTTGAATTTCCAAAAACATCTGGCTTCCTTTTGAGTATCCATCTTGAGCTGATTTCCTTTGCTCCACGTACAGGTTTAACGACATCCCAAGTCTCATTTTCCTCCAGTGAATCGATTTCTTCCTGAATTGCTCTGCTCTGTTTCATCATCACGCCCGAATACATCTTAAAAGTTCTTTGGAATCTGTGGCGTTCCAGTAAAAAATGCCATATGACTTTCCCATTCATAGTCATTTAGTTATTCCGGCTTTCGAGTTATTCGTTTGTTTTTTATAACTGGGCTATCATGAAACTATCATGTCATTTGTTTCCTTATTTCCGGTATCAATAACTTTAGCATTAGTAACACACGAACTACGGTGAGCTGATCCTTCTGATTCGTGTCCACATTTGTATTCTTGACATCTCTCGAAACATTGTTTGTAGACTCTCCATAATAAAAAACTTTGTTTTGCGGATTTGTAGTTAGAATTCCGCCCTGCATAGTTTCATCAAAGACTATGTGACCAAGTTCCTTATCAAATAATCGATAGCAAGTATTAGTATATCCAACCATGATATATTCGGAACTTTTATCTGATAGCTTTCCTCGTCTATTATGTTTCGGAATATGTGGGAAAGCTCTCGATCCAAAAACTCTAAGATGTGGTCTGGACTGGACTGGTGGTCGATTATACCAAATTTCGAACAGATCTTTGTTTTTTAATGCTTCAGTTGGTGAACGATTTGTTAAGTACATTGCTGTTAATACGGCTTCACCCCACATCGAACGATCAAGCTTGCTGTCATTCAACATGGCTCTGACTTTTTCACACAAAGTCCGGTTTAAACGCTCGGCAACACTATTCAGTTCAGGATTGTAAGCTGCAGTATATTCTAATGTTATATCATTTTTAGCAGCATAATTTCTCAAATGAGTTGACGTGTATTCACCTCCTTGATCACATCGAAGGTGTTCAACTCTGCGACCAAACCTCCTATTAGCCATTTCATGATATTTTTCAAATGCACCACCCAACTCACTCTTAAACTTTAATAAGACAATAACGGAGAAGTGAGTAAAGTCATCCATAAAAGTTGCAAAGTATCTGTATCCATCATGCGTTTCAACTTCAAACGGGCCACATAAATCTGAGTGTACTCGTTCCACCAAATGGCTGTCTTGTTTGTTTTGATTTAATGCAACATTCACAAACCAAAGGAGTTTCGGAGATATCACTTGGCATTCCCTTGACTAACCCTTTTGATGTTTTGCAAACGTTTGACATTCCAAGGTGGGCAAAACGACGGTACCACAACAGGCTTGTTTCCTTATTATGATGTTATTCTTAATAGCACGCAGCGTACAATTTTCAATGAGGATCTTGAAACCAGCATCATCGAGTTTGCTAACTGACAATAAATTGTGCGTTAAGTCTGGTGCATGACATACATTGCTGATGTCTAATTCGTGTACTTTCCGCCCCTCGACAAACGATAACACGGGCAAAGTTCCAGCTGTCGAAACTTTCAATGTTTCACCTTGTTTGGCGACTTGAATTTCAAATGGAACTATTTCCTTCTTGTCCAACAGTAATTGTTCATCATTGATTAAATGATCAGTACAGGCACAATCCAGTAGAAAATTTATTTCGTGTGCATCGGATATTTGGCTGCTATTTTGTCTTTGACTGACGCATGCAAGATTATGTGGTGGTCCACCAGTAGGCTTCCTATTTTTTCGTGGTTTTGAACTTTTGCCTTATGTCCAATCTGGTTGCAATTATAACAGCAAATTTTGATGAAGTGTTTCTGATCATGTCTAGTTTGTGTTTTAAACGCAGCTGATGTAGATGGATCAGTGTGATTTTTATCATAATTCTTTTTAAGTTCTTCTTCAAGTAACCGACTACGAACTTTATCAATCGTAAGTTCAGCTTCATTTAGCGTAGATAAGGCAACTACCGCTTATTCATACTTGTTAGGTACTTTGGATAACAAAAAGTCAAAATTTCATCATTTGACATCGTATTTCCAGCACTTCTATATTCGCAAACCGTACAATCAAACTCTCTGAAAAGGGTTTGCAAGTTTTTATTTTCACCACTTTCCAGTTTGTTTAGCTTTTTAAACGTATAAATCCTTTTTGTCAAGCTTTTACTTTCAAAAGTATCGCATACATTTTTCCACATATGATATGCTGATTTTTTTCTTTGTCATACTCCGTATAAGAGGAATCAAGACATTTTACAATAACGTTACGAGCAGCTACATCATTTTTTATATAATTATTCTCTTTTAATTATATCAGTGGGTTCGGTTGTAATGCACTTAAATAACCCTTTTTCTTCTAATAACAGTTCAACTCTGAACTACCAATCATCAAAATCAGTCCCTTTGAAGATGGGAAGATGGGTTGATCCACGTTCTGGATCCATAACCTATTAAAATAACTTTTATGGATTAAAGAAAACTAAACTTTACAAAACAAATCCCAAACTCCTTTTTTATTGCTGTATATGATGAAGCGTTTATTTTAATAATATCAAAACAACTAATATTTATTTACCACATGTATCAACATGCTTGTGACAACTTAACAAAGTATCTCAGCATACGAATATGTCCGCTGTGGATGTTGATGTATGTTGACGCTCTCACTGACAGGTGTTGACATCGCCTTCTGACAGCTTTTTTACACGCGACTGCTGACCTTTCGTTAAACCATTTATTTGTACGAGTATTTTTTTTTAATGAAGAAGGAATGCAATTTTTCATTCCTAACAAAATGGTTGACGTGATAAGTTGTGATGCTTCATCAGCATTATGGCTGGAAAAGCAGGTTGACCCATCAAATGGGCTATAAAATTGTTTCAGGTGCTCCCAGTTAGCATTTTTATAGTGCCAAGGACCTTTTATGAGTAGGCTCTATAATGGCTGGTGTTATTGAAAATATGGCCACTACCAATGCATGGTCAGAAAGTCCTAATGGAGCAGATACATCAATTGAATATTTATCTGGCATAGTAATTTAGAAATAAATCTAAAAGGTGAGGTGATTGACCAGAAGTATCGGAATACCTAGTTGGCTTATCAACGATTTGGGTGAAAAGATTTATATTGAAAATAGTTCTGCAGTTTCACCAGAACTATCTCTACCATTCGAATAGGTCAACCATGAATCATTGTGGACATTAAAATCGCCCAAAAAAACCAATTCTGATAATGGTGAGGATTAGTAAATTTTGTCTATAGTTTCTGATAAGTAATTAAACCCATTTTTAGTATCATCAGGTGACAAATTTGGACTACGATAAAGGGATCAAATAAACATCGAATGGTTTGAAATTTTAATTTCAATCCATAACGTATTGTGAAGGGATTATACCAGTGATCATTTCCTAATTACCCATTCATAACATTTTCATACAAATTAATAATCAATATATACCTACTAACTCCGAACTTCGTTAATTGAATATTTGCCTAACGCCTAAATCAGCATATCATCCATCCATCCATACATACCTGTATACCGCATGCATTTCCCTTATCAATTAAACAACAAACACACGTATCATACATACGTACGTTGTACACAATGCATTGCCTTCGTCATTAAACGACGGCAAGCGTAAAGCCAAACATTATTATTGATGGTTCATGTTACATGCGCTCTGTCAGGTGCATGAACTTGAAATAATAATGCTGACACGCCGAATGCATATAGGGAATGCAATTTATTGAAAATAATGCTGAATCTAAAAAAATAATGCTGATGCAATTAAGTATGCGAGGTGATTTGGGTTCAATTATCGAAGGTCGGAAAATTGAATGGAAATTGAACGAAAATTGAAACCCTAAAATTTGTATATAAACCCAATCAATTTCGCTAATAAATGAGATCAATGATGATGATTTTTACCTTAAACAACGACGTGTCTTCTAACTTAATCCTCCGGTCTACAGTGAGTTTTATTTTCACGAGCAACTCGCTCAATTTGAACTCACTGTAGCAGCTCGCTCTATAGATAAAGCGATTCACCGCTTATAGAGGTAAACGACAGCCTAATGGCTAACGTTTCGAAGCTGGCTTAAGTATTCAGATTAAATAAATAAAATAACTTTACATGGCGACCCTGCCAGTTTAAATAGCTTTACATGGCGATCCTGCCAGACTCGAACGTTACATTTACCAATAATAACTTAACTCTCAATTTCGGCAAACTTTGAATCTGTCAAAAAAAAAATTTTTTTTTCACAATATTTAACTCTCCAAACATCATTGAAAATCCGTGAAGAAGATCAAAACAGCAACAGCGGCTAGCACACACGAGGAAATACTGTCCATTGCCGCTCAGTACATCAATGAAGCGGAAAGGCTACTACAGACATCGTCCATCAAATTGTCCAAAAACAACATAGCAGAAGGACCAAGGCGTCTAACAATCGCGGAATACCAAAGCCGCCAGTTGCGACGAAAAGAAGTAGAACTAACAACAATACCATCGCACCTGTGCCGAAGAGAGGAGGAAAAGCGGTACAACTAAGAAAACAACTTCGAGAACTACATCGAATAGCCAACATCCCGGGTACCAACTCCGACGACCGACAAAAATACAGACAACAAATAAAAACAATTCGGAAGACACTGCGAGAAGATCGAGGAGCCAAAAAAATCAAGAAACGTCAAGAAGAGGCCTATTTCCATAACCTGTTCGCAAAGGTCGCTAACCAACAGTCAGAATGGGAAACAAGGAAAGCAAGACAGAAGTAATAAGTACCGGACCACAGCTACTGAGCGCACCTAACCTGACTCAATCTCAACCAGACCACACTGCAATAATTCTAGGCCTAATGTTCGTAACTGCCATTCTCGTTGGACTAATCTACCTGGGTTTACAGCATTTCAGGCGAAAACTTATTTCAGATGTTGTCAAACATTTAGAAAGCAGACCAGCGAAGGTATAATACCTTCTAGTTTTAAATTAATTTAACAATTTTTTTTCCTCTTATCACACACACCAAAATTTCAAATAAATAATAAAAATGCAAATAAAAATAACCAGTAAACTATCAAAATTCAAAATTTAGAAATAAAAGAAAAATAAAAACAAAACTTTTTAATTAATCTCCTAATTGACTACATACTTTCCCGTCTATCTAGGCTTCTAAGTCAATGAGTTTTCCCGAGTTAGAAGAAACTTTAAACCAGCTCAAAGGAGTTACGAAAGTCTAAAGAAAACACCTAACCGCACTAGAACTCCCGACACCGCTGAAAAGAAGCTTCAGCAAATTCAAACACTTTGGGAAACATTTGCCGCGTTTCTTTCCGATTTAAATCAAAATCAATTAACAGAAGAAGATCGCTTAACGCAAAAGCGCCTAACCACAAAAGCCGAAGAATATAAAAATAACTCAGAGGACATAGTAAACGATAGCATTAGGAACATAACTCCAGGTAGCGAAGAAAACAAATTAGATATCCAAGAGCCACCAAAAATCGCCATCATGAGTGGTGAAGATTTTAACTTTAATACGGCACAAAAATTGCCAACACTGAAATTTGACGACGATAATAAACGGTCCGAAGACTTAAGGAACTTTTTAAATAGCATAGAATTTTATCACGATACATTAACTCCTACGTCCAAGGAAACACTAATGAAGTTTATCCTTAAATGTAAAATTCAAGGAAAAGCACGTACCGAACTAGGGAATACCAGCACCCCAAATTTCACAGATTTTAAGAAAGTCTTACTGGAAAAATGTGGACCCAAAGAAACAATAGAGATAATCCAAACAAAATTAAGCAGAACGACTCAGGGTAACCGACCAGTAAAAGAATTCATTACGGACATAGAAACACTTGTCAACAAAATGACTGAACTAGAGGTAGGTCGTCATGGCGAAAGCACCAGAGCAACTCTGACCGCGGCCAATGACCATAGGGGACTAGCATTTTTAAAAAGGGCAGTTAACGAACGATTACGAATAATACTTGATAGCGCCAGACAATCGACCCTTCATGACGCAGCAAAACATTTATTAGGAATAGATCAAGGACCAACCCAGTCCACCTCTATGAATTATCTCAAAGAACGGCCACCAAATACGCGTAGGCAACCAAATAATTTCAACTCAGACCGGAACAATAGGGGACGAGACTTTAGGGATAATACACAACCTAACAATTACAGATCAAGCTACCGAACAAACCCAAATAACACTTATAGACAAAATCACCAAACTAACCAATATAACAATTTTAGACAAGGCTACCAAACTAACCAATATTACAGACAAGGGTACCAAGCCACTGCGAAAAAACTGTTCTCATCGTTGATTGTGTCTCGCTGCTACAGTTATACAGCGAATACATACATATGTACTAGACTTGATCTTTTGTCATTGTTCGACTAGTAGAGTCAGTCGATGTGCAACTCTCAAATTATTACGACTGATAATAAACGTAGTTAACAGAAAATAAAGGCATTAGTTTTATTTCAATTAAATTAATCCACAATATAATATTGGCGACGAGGATATTAAAAACGTGTTGCGTTCATAATAATTATTATTCTCGAATTTAGTTCTAAATAAATTATAATATTATTGTGCGCGCATTAAAGTGTACATGATTGTAAAATGGCAGCACCTATAATCGGAACAATGGAACCGTTCGATGTGAAGACACCACACAGCTGGGGCACATATTGTCGTAGATTTGACATGTTTTTCGCAGCTAACACCATTACAGAGGACGATAAAAAACGTGCGATTTTCTTGACGTTGTGCGGTGGTGAAACTTTTGAGCTGTTGGAACATTTAATAGCTCCAAGCAAAGTAAGTGATCTAGCTTTCAAAGATATAGTTGCCAAACTAACTGATCACTTTTCCCCACGCCCGTCGGAAATCACGGCTTCATTTAAATTTTTTAAACGGGATCAAATGCCCGAGGAAAAAGCAGCCGATTTTGTTGCCGATTTGCGCCGTTTAGCAAAGGATTGCAATTTTCCAACCGGTAGCCTAGACCGCATGCTTCGTGATAAGATTGTTTGTGGTATACGGGACTCCAATCTACAACAACAATTTTTGGCAGAAAAAATTCTTTCATTGAAGACCGTTATTGAAAAAACCGTTGCTGCAGAGGCGGCAAGGAATGACCACAAAGCCATCGCCGATGCACATGCGCAAATTAATTTTATTCATCAGTCGCGCCATCCAAACGCTACCAATAGCCGACTAATAATAAATAAACAGCAAGGTATGCGTGTTCATTGTGAGAGTTGTGGAGAAAACCATCCGAGATCAACCTGCAGATTTCGATCAAGCATTTGCTCGTTTTGTGGCATCACGGGCCACATTCAAAAGGTGTGTCAGTCCAATCCAGACAACCGCCAAATAACAAGGAAGAAACATAGAAAGGGTGAAGGTCGTTCCAATTCCGTGAAGCTGGTCTCCGCACCACCCGAAGCTAAAATGGATACTGCGGTGTTGATAAACAAAATTCTATGCAAATTTGATGTCGATTCGGGATCAAGATACACCATCATATCCGAGCGGACTTTCAATAGTTTATGGACAAATCCACCAATGCTTCAGCCATCTGATTTGGTCTTAACGGACTTCCAGCAAAACCTGATCCGAATTCTAGGTCGACTGGAGGTCGACATTGAATACAATGGCCATCAAATTAATCGACTTCCATTATACGTCACCATGAGCAACCGCACAAACATATTGGGTCGAGAGTGGTTTGCGCCATTGGGCATATCAATTCAAGGAGTACATGCCGTTGAATCACCAAAATGTACTGATGTTTTGGTAAAATTCAAGCACCTTTTTTCAACGGAACTCGGGGAATTCCGTGGTCCACTGGTATCCTTGAAATTAGATCCAACCGTTAAGCCTATTCATCTACCAGCTCGGCGAATTCCAATTGCTCTCCGAGTACGGGTCGAAGAAGAACTAGAGAAGTTGACGTTGCAGGGAATATTGGAGCGTATAGACTATAGCGAATGGGCCACGCCTATTGTTCCTGTCCTTAAATCAGATGGATCTGTCCGAATTTGCGGCGACTATAAGTCCACTGTGAATAAAGCTCTAACTCCTCACACTTTTCCGATACCGTCCGCCACCCACTTGCTCTCCACGATGCCGAGGGGTAAAATATTCGCCAAACTGGACCTGGCCCAAGCCTATCAGCAGCTTAAGGTTGATGAGGATACAGCAATGACCCAAACCATCACGACACACAAGGGAGCCTTCAAAGTGAAGCGTCTTCAATTTGGGATTTCCACAGCACCCGGAATCTTCCAAAATTTCATTGAAAATTTGCTTAGTGGACTTGAAGGCGTCATTCCATACTTTGATGACATTATAGTGATTGCATATACCGAAGATGATCTTTGCCAAAGATTATCCAAAATCTTACAACGATTTGATGAAGCAGGACTACGATTACATAAGGACAAATGTTCGATAGGGTGTGAATCAGTCGATTTCTTGGGATATCGTATTGACGGAAGTGGTCTTCGTCCCACCGAAGACAAGATCGAGGCAATCCGTAAAACACCACCACCGACAGACAAGGTGCAACTTCAGGCGTTTTTGGGGCTCATAAATTTTTATCACACCTTTATACAGGGCAAAGCAACCATCGCTGAGCCCCTCCACCAACTGCTTCATGAAAATATAAAACGGAAGTGGGGACCAATCCAGCAGCAGAGTTTCGACCAGCTGAAATCTGCACTTTCATCAGATAATGTGCTCATTCCCTATGATGAGCATCTTCCACTATTACTGGTGTGCGATGCCTCTCCGTATGGCATCGGAGTTGTGTTGTCACACAGGGTGAGTAACACTATTAATTCCGAAAGGCCTATCGCTTTTTATTCCAGGACACTCACCACTACGGAACGCCGATACGCTCAGATCGATAAGGAGGCTTTGTCGATCATTGCCGGTGTAAAAAAATTTCACCATTTCCTGTATGGCCGAAATTTTACCATAGTGACAGATCACAAGCCGCTTTTGGGGTTGTTTAACCCTGACAAACCTACATCTCAAATCCTCTCTCCCAGGATGATGCGTTGGCATGTTTTCTTAAACGCGTACCAATTTCAAATAATTCACCGCCCAGGAAAGGAAAATGGAAATGCGGACGGCCTCAGTCGATTACCAAATTCGATTGTTCCGGTCGCTGAAGAGGAGGAGGTTATGATGATAGACATAATACAACGTCCAGTTGTAATGGCGAATGATATTGCCACGTCTTCGAAGAAGGATCCGGTTCTTTCTCGTGTTCTTTCTGGGTGCCTCAGGGGATGGCCCGAGAGAGTCGAAGATCAATTCAAACCATTCTGGATACGTCGGGCCGAATTAAGCTGTATTAAAGACTGCAAATTATGGGGACAACGCACAATAATACCATCGTGCTATCGTCAATCAATATTAGTCTCATTACACACCGCACATCCAGGAATTGTGCGTATGAAGAGTATGGCGAGAAGTTACGTATGGTGGCCATACATTGACGACGACATTGAAAAGATTGTTCGATCATGCAAACCGTGTCAGGAAAACCGTCCCGAGAATCCCCAAGCTCCCATTCAATTTTGGGAAGAAGCGAAGAGACCATGGTGTAGAGTCCATATTGACTTTGCAGGGCCATTCCAAGGTAAGGTATTCTTTATTTTGGTCGATTCCTTTTCCAAATGGTTAGAGGTGCAAAAAGTGTCAAGCACATCAACGAATTGCGCACTCAGCGTACTTCGCTTGATCTTCGCTACTCACAGCATTCCAGAAATGATTGTGAGTGATAATGGCACAGCATTCACTTCAGAAGACTTCAAGATGTTCTGCGAAAATAACGCAATTCAACATACACTAGTTGCTCCATTCCACCCGTCGTCTAACGGACAAGCAGAGCGCATGGTACGCGAGACAAAGGACTACCTAAAGAAGGAGCCAACGGGGGACATCCATAAGCGTTTGTCGATATTCTTATTGCACCATTACGCAACACCGTCAGCGAGTACTGGGAAGAGTCCGGCTGAGCTTCTGTTCAACCGCCGAATTGGTACATATTTTGACAGACTGCATCCAGATTCAATACCAATGAACAAGAAGAAAGTCACTACGAACGATCTACAACCTCGCGAATTAAGCAACAACTCAAGGGTATGGGCCCGAAATTATGCTTCTGGGCCCAAATGGATACCAGCACTAGTTACCGAAACCACTGGACCTGTTTCTTACCGCGTCAAAACAGACAATGGTACGATCATGCGCCGTCACATTGATCAATTGAGATCTCGCCATGACGATTCACTGACTATCGAGAATTCCTCAACCTCTAAGGATGTAGCAGAAGTGCCATCTCATGTTTCAGCTGCGTCAGATGTTCCTCTCAGTCCAATGCCGAATGTTACAGATGTTGTTCGCCGATCAGAGAGATTAAAATCACGAACAACTGGTAATGTTCCATCTTAGGGTGGAGGAATGTTATGTACTGAGCCACTGCGAAAAAACTGTTCTCATCGTTGATTGTGTCTCGCTGCTACAGTTATACAGCGAATACATACATATGTACTAGACTTGATCTTTTGTCATTGTTCGACTAGTAGAGTCAGTCGATGTGCAACTCTCAAATTATTACGACTGATAATAAACGTAGTTAACAGAAAATAAAGGCATTAGTTTTATTTCAATTATATTAATCCACAATATAATACTAACCAATACAGAAATTACAGACCAGGCCACCAAACTAACACCAGCAATAACCTACGTACTAACCCGACTAATATAACCAACGTCCCAAATAACAACAACGCAAGTCAAACCTACCAACCACGTAATAACGTAGTAAATTCACGACAACCAATGACCTACCCAAGTGTAAGGGCATTGGAAGACGAATATCCCACCGGGGGGACAGCCGACCCATCGGAGGGGAAACTATAGGTCCCCAAATAACAAATGCCATATACACAACGGGGATAGAAAACGGCATCTACATACAAATTCAATTTAACAATGGCTTGCTAGACACAGGAGCATCAATTTGCGTAGTAAAAAGTTCAGTAGTTGACAGATCCATTCCAATAGACAAAAGATACAGCACTACCATTAAAGGCATATCAGGAGACTTAAAATCAAAAGGTACATGTAATAGCACAATACATTTCGGACAGAACAGTATCCAATATGAGTTTCATGTAGTACCCGATTCGCTCCCAATAGCTGTTGATGCTATTATTGGAGCAAACTTCTTAACAGAGTTTAGTGCAAAATAGAGGACTTACTTTTAAAACTTAAGATAAATTATAGGCAAATCTTGGTACCAATACTTTCCCACCATAGCTTAAACACCATAACCGTTTCTCCAAGGTGCGAAGCAACCTACTGGATAAATACAAAACATAAGGTTTCTGGAGTATTTCACCCCCAGGAGTTGTGTAAAGGTGTTCTAGATCTATATCAAAGGCCTCAAAAGGAAAAATTCCTATAAAAATTTTAAACACTCGCGACACAAGCGTAAACATTAAATGGGCGGAACCACCATCGTTTCCTGCCTCTGAACACTACATCCTACAGCACGGAATAGAAAACAAGTTACCAACTAAAAGAATACAGAGGATACTTAGCGAAATAAACTTCGACACCCTAAATAGTGAAGAAAAATCTGAAATCAAAGCAATATGCACTAAATACCACGATATTTTCCACTTAGAAGGCGATAAACTATCCTACACTCACATAGGACAAGCAGATATCTCACAAAAAGAGTGAGATACACCAAAATATACCAAGCCATACCGACTTCCACATACACAGAAGAAATATATAAAGGAGGAAATAGATAAAATGTTGGAAAATGACAAAATAGAGCCATCTGTTTCGGCATGGTATTCTCCGATCCTCATAGTGCCAAAAAAGAAGGATCCTATTACCGACCTACAAAAATCTCGCATGGTAATAGACTACCGAAGCGTAAATGAGAGGATAGAGGACGACAAATTTCCGTTGGCTAACATTAGTGACATTTACGATATGGTAGGAGGAGCTGTATATTTTTCTTGTATCGATCTAAGCCAAGGATATTACCAAATGGAACTTGAGCCAAAAAGTAGACCCCATAACAGCATTTTCAACGGAAGACGGTCACTTTCAGCTAAAGCGTCTTCCAATGGGACTAAAAATCTCTCCTAGTAAATTTTCGAGAATGATGTCCATAGCCATGGCTGGACTCACTTACTCACGCTGTTTTGTCTACCTCGATGACCTTAAAGTTTTCGGCAATAACCTTAGAAATCACAACAAAAATTTGATCGATGTGTTTAAACGACTTAAAGAAGTAAATTTAAAAATTCATCCAGGAAAATGTGCTTTTCTACAAAAGGAGGTATTATACCTAGGACACATTATTTCCGAAAATGGAATTTATCCAGATCCAAAAAAAATCAGCTGCTATGAGCAACTATCCTAAACCTACAAATGCTGACGAAGTGAGAAGATTTGTAGCATTTGCAAACTACTATCGCAAATTTATACCAAACTTTGCTACAATAGCTATCCCACTCAATAAATTACTTAGAAAAAATGCAGTATTCAATTTTAATCAAAACTGCGAGAAATCCTTTCAACTTTTAAAAACACTTCTCACTAGCGCCCAAATTTTACAATTTCCGAATTTCAACAAGGAATTCATTTTACGGACAGATGCCTCAGGTTTTGCCTTAGGGGCCGTACTATCAAATTTCGACGACAAACCCATTGTTTACGCAAGCAAAACTCTAAATAGCGCCGAGGGTAATTATAGCACTATCGAAAAGGAACTACTCGCTATAGTATGTGCTATAAAACACTATCGACCATACCTTTTTGGTAGACAATTTAAAATTATAACAGACCATAACCCTTAGTATACCTTGTTTCTCTTAAAGAACCTTCAAGCAGATTAACGAAATTTAGACTACTGCTAGAGGAGTACAATTTCAGCATCGAATACACACCGGGAAAAGATAATTGCACAGCTGACGCTTTAAGTAGCATAAAACTAGATTCTGAAGAACTAAAACAAATCAACTTATGTGTCATGACTAGATCAAAATCAAAAAAGGAAAATCAAACTAACATACACGAAACAGAAATCGAGGAAAATAATCGCGTTATCACAGAACTACTCAAGCCACCAGACCATGGACACAAAGTAATTGAGCTAAAAATATGCGACAGTTTCGAGGACGAAGAATATTAAATAAGAAATATTAATATAATCCTGGGACCAAACAGAGTTTTGGCATACATCCCAGAGAAAAATTGTATTCTACTAAGAAGGAACAAGGATGGCACTACAGCCCAATCCCAATCGACATCATTTTGCGATCTGTTGTCGAGGGACGTGCATCGCATCTACGGACCATTATCAATCAATAAATTATACATTACAAAAGAAGAAATTAAAAAACTTGCACAGGCCGTCGAGAATACAACATACGCGAATTACAAAAAATCTTAGGAGAAATGTTTAAAACAATTAATGTAAAGGTGCACCTCATATATAAATGTATAGAAATTACCGATCCTCATAAAAAGAAACTATTGCTCAACGACTACCACATATTACCAACAAGCGGACATGCAGGAATAAACCGCAATATCAAGACAATCAAGAAAAAATACTTCTGGACTGGAATGCAGAATGACATAGCTTCCTTTGTAAAGCATTGTCCCATTTGTCAGAAAATTAAATATATTTCACCCAAAAAACAGCCCATGGAATGCTAGAGACACACTTTTAGAAAATAAAAATGCTAGGAAAACTGATTACAATAGGAAAGCTAAAAGTAAACAAACTAGTTTTGAAGTAGGTAGTTTAGTTTTGTTAAGAAACGAAAACAGAAGAAAGTTAGACCCCATTTACAAAGGACCATACGAAGTATTGTCCAAAGAGGGCGTGAATTGTGAAATCAAGTACGAAGGGAAACGAATAAAAGCCCATAAAAATCGATTAAAAAAATTTTACGTTTACATATTAAAACAATTTTTGTTTGCATTTAACTGATTTTTCAGTTTTTTTTCTTGTTATATATATATAAGTTTTATAAAAAAAAAAAAAAAAGTGGAGGGCCCCAGCAAAAATTGAAATATTTATGAAATATGAAAATAGTTTAAACAATACATTTATTGAGAATAATCAAAATAAAATATTTATAAGATTAAAATAGTTTAAACAATACATTTATTAAGAATAATCAAAATAAAATATTTATAAGAATAAAATAGTTTAAACAATACATTTATTAAGAATAATCAAATGAAAATATTTATAAGAATAAAATAGTTTAAACAATACATTTCTTAAGAATAATCAAAATAAAATATTTATAAGAATAAAATAGTTTAAACAATACATTTATTAAGAATAATCAAATTAAAACATGTATAAGAATAAAATAGTTTTAACAATACATTTATTAAGAATAATCAAATTAAAAATAAATAAGAATACAATTTTTTAAACAATACATGTACTAAGAAAAAGTAAATTAAAATATTTAATGCCATAAGAGAATACTTATAAGAAAATTGTATTAGTAAAAAAAAAATTTACCTTTAAGGAATTGCAATTTGAATTAGAAACTATCTATATGTATAAAAAAAAAAACCCTTACTAAAGACATTATGATAAAAACAAATCCCAATGTACAAATGACACAAAAAAAGGAGGAAACCTCGTACCCCGAGATTTCCCTTTCTTTTTCCCCCCAGGAGGGTGGTGTGAAGGGATTACACCAGTGATCATTTCCTAATTACCCATTCATAACATTTTCATACAAATTAATAATCAAAATATACCTACTAACTCCGAACTTCGTTAATTGAATATTTGCCTAACTTGCCTAACGCCTAAATCAGCATATCATCCATCCATCCATACATACCTGTATACCGCATGCATTTCCCTTATCAATTAAACAACAAACACACGTATCATACATACGTACGTTGTACACAATGCAATGCCCTCGTCATTAAACGACGGCAATCGTAAAGCCAAACATTATTATTGATGGGTCATGTTACATGCGCTCTGTCAGGTGCATGAACTTGAAATAATAATGCTGACACGCCGAATGCATATAGGGACATGAACGAAAATTGAAACCCTAAAATTTGTATATAAACCCAATCAATTTCGCTAATAAATGAGATCAGTTTTTACCTTAAACAACGACGTATCTTCTAACTTAATCCTCCAGTCTACAGTGAGTTTTATTTTCACGAGCAACTCGCTCAATTTAAACTCACTGTAGCAGCTCGCTCTATAGATAAAGCGGTTCACCGCTTATAGAGGTTAACGACAGCCTAATGGCTAACGTTTCGAAGCTGGCTTAAGTATTCAGTTTAAATAAATAAAATAGCTATACATGGCGACCCTGCCAGTTTATATAACTTTACAGTATTGAACATGGGATTACAATTTGGATTAATAAATTTAGGTATAATAAAACTGATGTCATTACGAATAAATAGAATAACCCCATGATATGGAACCAAACAGTCGACACGAGAATACCCCGGACAATAAAAACCATTTGGGGTACCCATATAAGAGGCCTGCGTTTCACATAAACTTAAAACCGCAGGTTTATTCGCGTCAGGATGTGCTTCGATCGAGTTGAAATTACTTTTAATGCCACGAATATTTGTGAAATGAATTTCAAAATATGACTTAATTTCACAATGTAAAAATACCGAACCCGGCAAGATGGTGAAAAATGTACAATTAGTATAGAATAAAATAAAAAATTTAAAAAACATAAAAATTAACAACAAAACTAAGAAGAATTTCTAAGAAACCAACCACTCAACAGAGCCACGTAGGGCTGGGGGAATATCCAGCCCCTGGCCCTGAAATCAATTGGATGAACAAAATGCAATGCATTTTCCATGCATGCAGAAGTAGTAGAATTTGCTGCTGTGCAAAAATCAACAGGTAAGTGTAAATATATTTATATAGAGGCGTGATTTCTGCCTTTCAAAAAGGGATCATTAATTAAAGGTAGATATTGTGCCTTAGTATAACTTTTCTTAAGGTGAACAATTATCGCTTTCCCCCCTTTTTAAATTCTCTATATTAACTTCACTTGCCCGTGTGTTTGTGGGTTTGTGGGCTTGTAGGTTTGTGGATTTGTGATGGATTCTTGCGATCAATTTTTAACCTACTTCCGCAGTCGGCTGCGCTGCATGGTTTTGGTGGTAGAGAGAGAGAGAAATCTTAGCTCACGCACAAATGAACCCAGCAAATGAAGCTGAAGATATACCATTTAATACAACTTTTATTTTACGGTTCCATAAATAATCCTCAATCCATGCAATGAGAGAGGAGTGTAAGTTCAGCGCACGAATCTTACTAATAAGACAATCATGCCATACTCTATCAAAAGCTTTAGAAATATCTAAGGAAATAACGCTTGATTCAACAAGGTTTTCAATGCTTCGCTCCAAACAATGAGTCATGCACGTCATGCATTCACCTAAAGAGCGATTTTTACGAAATCCACACTGCAGATCGGATAAAAGAACATTCGAATCCAGATAGTTCATTAGTCTGAAATTAACGATAGATTCCATTACCTTCGATAGAACCGACAAAAAAGCAATAGGACGGTAGTTCGTAGGTGTCGATTTATCACCTTTTTTCGGAACGGGTTGAATATTTGCTATTTTCCAAATTGATGGAAAAACACTTGACTTCATTGAGAGATGAAACAATTTGCTAAGCGGTTATGCCAAAGTATGATGACATCTTCTCAATACTAGTGGCGGAATATGTCGGGGCCAGTCGCTTTATTGGGGTCAAGTTCTTTCAGAATCTTTGAAACAACCCGTTTCCTGAAATAGATTTTAGACATACCTGGGCCTAGATTCGGGAGAATTGGAGGGCTTTGGTTAGTTAAAGGAAGGGTAGACGCACCAGCGAAATGAGAAGCTAAGAGATTAGCTTTCTCAGTATCAGTTCTATAATGAATACCATTAAGAAATAAAGAAGGAATAGATGAATTATTGTCTCCAAAGTTTCGTTAAACCAATGCATCAAACGACCAAAAGCTTCGACTGTTTGAATCAGAATTCAAAATTTTTCGCATGTTATCTCGAATCTTAAGGTCATATATTATTTTGGACCTTTTCAATATAGCGTTGGATCTGTTTCTAGCTATTCGAAACTTTACAAGGTTTTTTTCAGAAGTGCAATTAACGTAGTCCAAATGGCTGCTTTTATTAAAAGAACTTTTATGGATTAAAGAAAACTAAACTTTACAAAACAAATCCCAATCTCCTTTTTTATTACTGTATATGATGAAGCGTTTATTTTAATAAGTTCACAACAACTAATTAATAAATGTGGTCCATGTATCAACATGCTTGTTCCAACGTAACAAAGTATTTCCAAACATGTTGATGTTGATGTATGTTGACGCTCTCACTGACAGGTGTTGACATCGCCTTCTGACATCCGCCCGCAATGAAGACACATCATCCTCAGAAATTTCTCATGCAGCTGCTTGTCCAATGCTTTTGTGAAAATGTCAGCTAACTGATCCTTTGAGGTATTCCATTAGGTGTTCCAAATTTATAACTCCATCCTATGTCAATTCTCGAAGAAAGTGGAATTTAGTATCGATATGCTTATTACGACAAGTTTCAGGATGCTTGGAAATTATAATCGTACCCAAATTATCTTCGAATATTTTAATTTGCATTTTGCAAACGTTTGACATTCCAAGGTTGGCCAAACGACGGTGCCACAACATGCTCGTTTCCTTTTTAGCATTTGTAGCATTTGCATAGTGCTCTTAACTACTGAATGTCACAGGGTACATACCAGTTTGCTTTTCCGATTTGAAAACAACGATGTTATTCTTAATAGCACGCAGCGTACCATTATCAATGAGGATCTTGAAACCAGCATCGTCGAGTTTGCTAACTGACAATAAATTTTAACGCACAATTTATTGTCAGTTAGCAAACTGGTGCATGACATACATTGTTGATGTCTAATTCGTGTACTTTCCGCTCCTCGCCAAACGATAACACGGGCAAAGTTCCAGCTGTCGAAACTTTCAATGTTTCACCTTGTTTGACGACTTGAATTTCAAATGGAACTATTTCCTTCTTGTCCAACAGTAATTGTTCATCATTGATTAAATGATCAGTACAGAAAATTCATTTCGTGTGCATCGAATATTTGGCTGCTATTTTTTTTTTGACTGACGCATGCAAGATTATGTGGTGGTCCACCAGTAGGCTTCCTATTTTTTCGTGGTTTTGAACACTTATTTGCCTTATGAACAATCTGGTTGCAATTATAACAGCGAATTTTGATGAAGTGTTTCTGATCATGTCTCGTTTGTGTTTTAAATGCAGCTGATGTAGATGTATCAGTGTGATTTTTATCATCATTCTTTTTAAGTTCTTCTTCAAGTAACCGACTACGAACTTTATTAATCATAAGTTCAGCTTCATTTAGCGTATATAAGGCAACTACCGCTGATTCATACTTGTTAGGTACTTTGGATAACAAAAAAAGTCAAAATTTCATCATTTGACATCGTATCTCCAGCACTTCTATATTCGCGAACCGTACAATCACACTCTCTGAAAAAGGTTTGCAAGTTTTTATTTACACCACATTCCAGTTTGTTAAGCTTTTTTCTTCTAATAACAGTTCAACTCTGAGCTACCAATCATCAAAATCAGTCCCTTTGAAGATGGGAAGATGGGTTGATTCACGTTCTGGATCCATAACCTATTAAAATAACTTTTATGGATTAAAGAAAACTAAACTTTACAAACAAATCCCAATCTCCTTTTTTATTACTGTATACGATGAAGCGTTTATTTTAATAATTTCACAACAACTAATTAATACGCCCACATGTATGAGCATGCTTGTGCCAACGTAACAAAGAATTTCCCAACATACGAATATGTCCGCTGTGGATGTTGATGTATGTTGACGCTCTCACTGACAGGTGTTGACATCGCCTTCTGACAGCTTTTTTACACGCGACTGCTGACCTGCAACTTTCGTTAAACCATTTATTGTTACGAGTATTTTTTTTAAATGAAGAAGGAATGCAATTTTTCATTCCTAGCAAAATGGTTGACGTGATAAGTTGTGATGTTTCATCAGCATTATGGCTGCAAAAGCAGGTTGACCAATCAAATGAGCTATAAAATTGGTTCAGGTGCTCCCAGTTAGCATTTTTATAGTGCCAAGGACCTTTTATGAGTAGGCTCTAAATTGGCTGGTGTTATTGAAAATTGGGCCACTACCAATGCATGGTCAGAAAGTCCTAATGGAGCAGATACATCAATTGAGTATTTATCTGGCATAGTAGTTAGAAATAAATTTAAAAGGTGATTGACATACATACATATAAATCTTTATGTGGGATATAGCGCTTGTATATTACATTGGTGATAAGACGATGCACATATCACACGTCTTATCTCTATGGTTTTTGTATTTTACATTTTGGTGATAAGACCATTCGCATAACATAAGTCATGTATGGTATTTGCTTATCACTTATCTGGTTTGGTGTTTCTTCCATCCTAGGAGGTTGATGAAGATAAGGCTGTGATGTGTTGTACTCCACAAGGCAAATCCTGAACCCGACAGATAACAAACGTATTACACTCTCATGCAGTGTAATGCGTTGTAGGCTGATAACATCGCGTGGGAAATTATGATGTATGTGATACGTATTTAAGGTATGTGCGAACTGCACCTTTTCCCCCCAGATTTCGAATGTGTTGCTTTCGTTTTGGTGGCGGCACTGGTTGGAGCTCGATGTTCGAAGGTGAAGTAGTTTTGGGTTTTCGGCATTTCCAAGCAGACGTGACCTTGAATGTCAAGGCTGCAATGATGAGTATAACTAGAGCTGTGCTGACATTTGTAACCGGATGTCCCTTGAATGACTTCCATACCGTGATTTCCTGTTCGTTCCTTAGATTACCGATTGCCTTACTGAGTATGTCTTCGGACTGTTTTATGATGGTTTCTCCAAAGATTCCTGGAAGCTCAGGGCCTTCATTAGTGGAGTCTTTCAGGGTGGGATAAAGCAATGACATGTTAACGTTATGAAAGTGTGATTGGACAACGTGAAATTCCCCAAACACTTCGGGCTTGATTATATTTTGTGATGTCTCGATGTGACAGTCTTCGGTGAATTTTATTATTCCAGTTTCGTTGAGAGTTATCTCTCTGCGGACTCCCTCGCAATATGCGGCGACTTCAGTCGGCATAGGAGCGATAAACATCCAAGTATTTCTCATGAAAAGCTGCTTCCATAGTAGACTCGTTATCTTAATATTTCTAATAGGGCACCGCTTTTTGTTGTACCTTTGAAATAGCTTGTTTATTATGCAACTGGAGTCGTCAGTGATTCTTCTGAGTGTTGAGGGTATGCAAACCCATGTTGTTGAGTTTTTTGTGTGACTGCACGAGTTTAGTTCCTTTTCGGCTAATTAAAATATAGCTGTCTAGTGTAGTCGACAGCTAATATGTTGTTTGTAATCTCCATGACCTCGTAGGTGTTGCTGCGTACCCGACTGGGCATGGATGTAACCTTGACAAGTTCATATCTTTCTGACTCCAGTATGTTGAAATAACTCCGAATGATTAGTAGGTTTGAATCCCATATTCATTGGGTGGGGTAGCTTAAAGTTCTGCTGACAAATAGGTGAGTGGGCATTTTTTGGTTGGCATTGCTGATGATATCATTCAATTGGGTGGTAGATAACAATTCTCTGAGATCTCCCCTCTTGAAGGCGACCCTATTAATATTATCATATTTTTTAATGTAATCCCCCAACAAATTGTCAACCGCTAGATATGCAATTAGAAAGTTGATTTCTATGGTATTTTTGTCCAAGGCTCTAAATGATTTCTTCATAAATCCGATATCCTCCATTCCCTTATCAAATTTTGATTTAAGCCCAGCAATCTGTGACTGAATTTTTGATTCTGTAGCGCTCAGCTGTGTTGCAGTGGACATGAGGAATGACGTTTGGTGTTTGGAGAACAGTATTAGCCTTTGTTGATTTTCCTGCAGGCTGTCTAATTCTCTGTATACGTAATCGTTTACGCCGAAAACAGATTGTAGAACTGTCCCCAAAAGACCTCTCTTTGATCTTGTTTGGATTCTGCTGATCAACCCATCAAGTTCTGCCACCAGATGATTTTTTCTTTCTTGTAGATGCTGAATGAGAACCTTGCAGTGAGTAGTTGGATGCAACTTAACACCTGTTTCACAAAATTCTTCGGCTTGTTGAGTCGCGTTAATTGCTGATGATTTGTCTGCATTTATTTGATCTAAGGTTAGGCTGATCTGCGTTCTCGTTTTACGTGTGCTATTCCCATTTCCTCGATGTATAAACCGGAGTAAAATTGCTTTATTTCGTAGCCGCAGTGGCCAGTGCTGACGAAAGACATTACGAGCAGTGAGCTGAGTAGTAATTGGCCAAGTTTGCATAGTTTTGCCTTGGGGAACGTCGTGGGCCTTTCGGTGTTAAACCAGGTTGGACGAATTGGACGAATTTTACGCTTGCCCTGCCTTGAAGTCGATGCCCTGGGCACATTAGGAAGTGCTGGCCTGGAGACCACATTAACACAGGCGTTTGCGCAAGTTTTCTCAATTGGAGGTGTTTCTTTCACCTTTTCCCTTGTGGCGGCAGGTTTATGTGTTTCTTCCAATGCTTTCCTTGTGGTGATTGGTAGTTCATTGTCACTTATTGGTAGAGGACAGATTTTTGCTGCAGGCCTCTGTATTTCCTTTTGGCCTATTTTTTAGGTGACAACTCGAGCGCAACCGTCATTCCCTAAGTGGACGCGTAGAACTTGACCCAATGCCCACTGAGTGGAAGGCAATGGTTCATTTTTAATCAGGACGACGCTTCCTGGTCTTATGTTGGGCCTTGTGATCATCCATTTCGGGCGCTGCTGCAACCGTGTCATTCATTTATTGCTCCAACGTTTCCAGAAAGTTTGATGTAGTTTTGAAAGGAGCTGCCATCTGTTCAGTAGATCCAGCTTGTCCTCATTAATGTTTTCCTCTGGTAGTGCTGTGATTAATGCTAGGATCGTCGTCTATTTGACACAGTGGTCGGGAGTTGAGACATACTTCGGTTTTTATCAGTAATGTTGAAAGCTCTTCGTATGATAGTAGGGCGTTTCCCAGAATGCGTTTGAGATGGGTTTTTACAGAATTCACTCCAGCTTCCCATAGCCCCCCGAAGTGGGGAGACGCCGGCGGTATGAAATGCCAGTCAATGGATCAATTTGTTAATTCTCTCTGAATATCATTGTTGTAAGGCGAGCCTTCCTTCTTGGAGAATGAATCTAGTATTTTATTTGCTGATAAAAAGTTCGTACCATTATCACTATATAAATGTGAAATTCTTCCTCTTCGACCGCATAACCTTGAAAGCGCTGCCAAGAATCCCTTTGCTGTTAAGTCGCTGACCAATTCCAGATGTATTGCCTTTGTAGCTAGACAGATGAACACGGCAATGTAACCCTTGTAGCTCTTTGAGCCTCGTCCCTTCGCAAGCTTTAGTGATATTGGGCCTGCGTAATCTACTCCAGTGTGGGTAAATGGTTTGCTTATTGTAACTCGTGGTTTTGGCAAATGCCGCATTATTTGCTCGAGTGGTCTAGCATTTGTTTTAAAGCATGTGACGCACCTATGCAATCGTTGTTTCACGGCGCTTATTGCATTGATGATCCAATATTCCTGTCTGGTGTTGGCCAGTGTCGCTTGTCTACCACCATGCATTGTTGCTGTGTGGGAGTGGTCTATGATCATTGATGTAAGAGGATGCTTGTATGGAAGAAGAATCGGGTGCTTTGCTTCGTATATTAATTCGGATTTTTCCAGCCGTCCTCCTACCCTTATTATTCCATCTTTTATGAAGGGGTTCAGTGAAAGTAGGATGCTCTTTTTGCCAACACATTTGCCTTGGTTAAGCTGGTCCCATTCGTCAGGGAATTCCTGTTTTTGAACCATGATGATTATGGATCTTCTCACATCTTTGATTTCCGTAGCTGTTAGTAAGCCGTGATTTTTGCTGCTGACACCAGGTCTGCTGTTCCTTATAAAACGTTGACACCATGCTGTTACCCTTAAGAGGCGTTGGAAATTGGAAAACCTTGAAATGATGTCATCTTAATCAATGATTCGGGCGTTTATTGTAATGGTTTTATACTTAGCCCTGAGTTCAAGCGTGGTTTCTATAGTTTTGTCCGTCTGAGGCATTGTTGTGCCTTTGAGCCAGGCAGGGCCGAACCACCATAGGTTGTTTAGTCGTAGTTTTATAGCGGTCGTCCCTCTTGTAGCTATGTCCGCTGGATTATCATGTGTCTTAACGTGTTGCCAGATCTTTGGGTCAATCAGTTTGTTGACTTCCGAAATGCGATTTGCTACGAATGTCTTCCATCGATGGTGCCCTCCTTTAATCCATGCCAAAACAATTTCGGAGTCTGTCCAGGCGTACTTTTCTACGTTGTCAATTCCAAGTGCTCGTTCGGTTTGTGTCATCAAATTTGCCATAGGTAGTGCACCACAGAGTTACAGTCTCGGGATTGTTGTGTGATGTTTCAAGGAGGCCACCTTAGATTTTGCTATTAATAGTGTTGTATGTATTGCACCAGTGGATGAAATTGTCCTTGCGTATATCACTGCTGCGTATGCCTTATTAGATGCATCACAAAACCCATGTAGCTGCAATGTCTGAGTTGTTGTGAAATTGAACCATCTTTGAATTTTTATTTTTTCTACGCCGTCGAGCCCCTTCTTGAATTCTGTCCATTTCTCTGCTACGTTTTTACTTGCCGGATCGTCCCATTGTTCGTTTTCTTTCCAGAGTGTTTGCATTAAAAGTTTTCCGTTTATTATGATTGGGGCAAGAAAACCAAGTGGATCGTATATTGTTGCGATGTCTGACAGAATGCTTCATTTTGTTGTAGGTTTGTCTACTGAATTAATGTGGTATTGAAAGACGTCTGTTTTTGGTTTCCAGTAAATGCCAAGTGTTTTGATCGATTCTTCAAAGTCCAATGATTCAACTACGTTTTCTGAAATAGTTGTTATCAGCTCATGTCGATTGCTACTCCATTTTCTTAGATGCATCCCACCGGCTTGCAATAGATCTTGTAGTTCGCGTTGTACCAAATTTGCTTCACGAAGTGAATCTGCTCCTGTCAATACATCGTCTACATAAAAATCGTTAGCCAGTATTTTTGATGCTGTATGGTACTTCGTTCTTTCATCGTTCGCCAATTGATGCAGTACTCTAATTGCTAAGTAAGATGCGCATGCTGTACCATAAGTTACCGTTGCTAACTCATATTCATTGATTGGCTTTTTAGGCGAGAACCCCCAAAGAATTATTTGAAAGCGTTTGTCATCATCGTGCATTCTGATCTAACGATACATTTTCTCGATGTCCGCTTTTAATACTACCCTGTGCTTTCTCCATCTTAGCAAAATGTCGACAATGTCTTGCTGTAGTTTTGGGCCAATGTTTATTACGTCATTTAGACTGAGTCCGTTTCGACACGTATCTTGTCCTGTTGACTGTCGCGTTTCCACACTGCATGATGTGGAAGATAGCAGTTATCAAGTTTATTGGTAGGACTTGATCTCAAGTTCATATGGCCTAATTTTACGTATTCCTTCATAAAATTTTTGTATTCGGCTTCTAGTTTGGTATCGCGTGCAAATCTGGTTTCCAATGCCTTGAATCTAGCTGAAGCAGCGCCCTTGCTTTCGCCGAGACTTGGTGCTCCTGACTTAAAAAAAAGACGAACTGTATATCTTCCTTCCTTGTCCCTTGTTGTGTTCTCTTTGAAGAATGCGTCGTGCTCCTCCGTTACCTTTAGCTCGCTGTGGCTCTTAACATCTTCTATTTCCCAGAACTTTGTTAACTCTTCTGTTAAGCTCGTAAGGCGATGAGGCCGGTTATAATATGCTTGTTGCCTTTATTTTTGGTTGGAGATCCGGAAAGGATCCATCCAAATTGTGTTTGTTGTGCGACTACAGATGATGTCTGTTCTTTGATAATTCCATTGAGAATTATTTCTCCGAATACATTAGCTCCTAATATGATGTCTATTTGTCCAGGTTTGTTGTATTGCGGATCTGCTAAGACTACCTTATTTACGAGTTCCAAGTTGTACATCAGATATTCGGGTAGATATTTTGTCAACGTTTTCAATATTAACGCTTCTACGTGTAGAGAATAGCTTGAATCGAATCTTGGAGTTAAGTGAAGAGTTGTTTTGTGTTTAATCCTTCCGGCTTCACATCCTCCCATTCCGATGACGGTTACGTTTGATGCTTCTTTTTTTGCTCGAATTCTTTGAACTGCTGCTTCGGTGACTCGTGCAATAATGTGTTGTGCTTTCTGTTGCACGTCTTGCATCTTTTTTTGCTAGGGCATTGCATTAGCTGGTGTTTTGTGCTTAAACAGTTTATGCAACTTTTCTTTGAGTTTAATTTTTGTACTTTTAGTTCAGGTGACATGTTTCTGAACCCCTGGCAATGATAGATGGGATGGATACCATTGCATATTGAACAGTTGTTCTGTGCAACTGTATAACAATTTTTTACACTCCTCGGTCTAATGCTTGTTGTGTTCCCACGGTGTGGCTGACAATTGACCACCATCGGCTGGCAGGTCTCTAGCCCCTGGAACCTCTTTTCTAGGAACTTCAGGAAGTCCTCCTCCAAGTATTTTTCTTTTGTTGTCGAACCTGTTGCATACAAGCTCCCAAGCTGCATCATAATTTGCCTCCGATATGTCCAGATGCCTTATGACGCTGTCCGCGCTTCCCTTTAGATGTGTTTTTAGAAACTGCATCTTCTCGATTTTGGCCAGTGATTGATTTTCATGAACAATCTTTTGGAAAAGATCATGAAAGGAAGTCAATTTTTGGTAGTTGCCATCAAATTGTGGAATGTTGACTCGAGGAAGCCGGACTGAATTTATTTTGTCATTTGCTTGCGAGAATTTGGATTCTTTGTCCGCAAGTATAGCCATTGTGGATTCATAATTGTTTTGTGCTTTGCCAAAGAGATTTTCGTAAAAGTAATTCTCTTCGAATTTTTCTTCGTCTTGTACTTTCTGCTCGTGGTGTAGCTTAATTTTCATCCACTGTTCATTAATTGACCAACGTTTGTATTCAATGTGTCAAAAGGTGCCTTTGATGTTGGCACTTCTTTGGTGATATCAAGATCCCGGATTCTTTCATTTAAATCCGCCTAAATTCTTTCTACTTGAGAGCAAACCTGATCATAATATTTTGTGGTAAAGTATAAATGATCGGCATTGTCGCCAAGTTCTGTTATTTGCTGATGCCTGTTTTTTAGGTCATCATACAGGGATTCAATTTCTTTCAATCTTGCTGTAGTGAATACCTTGGTTCTCCGGGAGTATAACTCGCGCTTGTACTTTTTGAATACCTTCTGTATGCAGTCCACTACTGCCTTCTGGTCCTGTACTGCATCATCCATTTCCATTTTAGAGAATTATTTTTATATGTTGCTTGTGGCTGGACACTTTTGATAATGTGCCACACGCTTTTATAGCCGTGCCGCACGCCTTGCTTGATTTGATACTGCTTTGCTTGACTTGACACTGTTAAAGCCGTGCCAAACGCTTTGCTTGATTTGACACTGCTTTGCTTGACTTGACACTGTTTAAACCGTGCCAAACGCTTTGCTTGATTTGATACTGCTTTGCTAGATTTGTCACTGTTTAAGCCGTGCCAACCGCTTTGTCTGATATTCTTCCTCGGAAGCATGGTTCCTTTTCGCTCGAAGGACCAATGTTGGAGTTGCCTTGATATACCGACCCTTACCACTGGTGTGGGGAATCGGTATTCAAAGCAGCCTTGTGTTTTTGATTTAAACTAATGACCCTTACCTTGGGTAGGGGGAATCAGTAGTTCATTCAAAGAAAGACCTTTTTGAAGTGTACAATTTTATTTAATTTCCTCTTATTTATACTAAAAATCTAAGACTAAATATACATATAAATCTTTATGTGGGATATAGCGCTTGTATATTACATTGGTGATAAGACGATGCACATATCACACGTCTTATCTCTATGGTTTTTGTATTTTACATTTTGGTAATAAGACCATACGCATAACATAACATGATGTACGTGATACGTATTTTAGGTATGTGCGGACTGCACATCTATAGTTTCTGATAAGTAATTAAACCCATTTTTAGTATCATCAGGTGACAAATTTGGACTACGATAAAGGGATCAAATAAACATCGAATGGTTTGAAATTTTAATTTCAATCCATAACGTATTGATTACAATTTGGATTAATAAATTTATATAATCAGGTATAATAAAACTGATGTCATTACGAATAAATAGAATAACCCCATGATATGGAACCAAACAGTCGACACGAGAATACCCCGCACAATGAAAACCATTTGGGGTACCCATATAAGAGGACTGAAAATGACTTCAAAATATGACTTTATTTCACAATGTAAAAAACCGAACCCGGAAAGATGGTGAAAAAAAATTTAAAAATAGTATAGAATAAAATAAAAAATTTTAAAAACATAAAAATTAACAACAAAACTAAGAAGAATTTTTAAGAAACCAACCACTCAACAGAGACACGTAACTGATTCGTATGTAGTACTAGGCGCTACAAACGAAAAAGGCAAGCACAACTACCGAGTCAGAAAGTCAAAGTTTGTGCCCACTTTATTAATTTTGATAATTGCATCGCGTATGCAAGATTAAAATATAGTGTCGATAGGGCTGGGGGAATATCCAGCCCCTGGCCCTAAAATCAATTGGATGAACAAAATGCAATGCATTTCCAATGCATGCAGAGATAGTAGAATTTGCTGCTGTGCAAAAATCAACAGGTAAGTGTAAATATATTTATATAGAGGCGTGATTTCTGCCTTTCAAAAAGGAATCATTAATTAAAGGTAGATATTGTGCCTTAATACAACTTTTCTAAGGTGAACAAATATCGCTTTCCCCCCTTTTTCTTTTATATTTTTAGTTTATTTTTAATATATGTATATGCATACATAACAGTGAATTGCATTCTTTTCGACTGACAAACTCAATGGAAGCCGATAGTGTTGTATAATCAGCAAATGAATGGATATCACAGGTTGTAGAAGACAACAGGTCGTTGATATATGTCAAGAAGACCGTGGGCGACAGGGATGACCCTTGAGGCACGCCAGCATTAATCCCATGTGAAGCTGATGATATACCATTTAATACAACTTTTATTTTACGGTTCCATAAATAATCCTCAATCCATGCAAAGAGAGAGGAGTGTAAGTTCAGCGCACGAATCTTACTAATAAGACAATCATGCCATACTCTATCAAAAGTTTTAGAAATATCTAAGGAAATAACGCTTGATTCACCAAGGCTTTTAATGCTTCGCTCCAAACAATGAGTCATGCACGTAATGAATTCACCTGAAGAGCGAAGTTTACGAAATCCATACTGCACATCGGATAAAAGAACATTCGAATCCAGATAGTTCATTAGTCTGAAATTAACGATAGATTCCATTACCTTCGATAGAACCGACAAAAAAGCAATAGGACGGTAGTTCGTAGGTGGCGATTTATCACCTTTTTTCGGAACGGGTTGAATATTTGCTATTTTCCAAATTGATGGAAAAACACTTGACTTCATTGAGAGATGAAACAATTTGCTAAGCGGTTATGCCAAAGTGTGATGACATCTTCTCAATACTAGTGGCGGAATTCTGTCGGGGCCAGTCGCTTTATTGGGGTCAAGTTCTTTCAGAATCTTTGAAACAACCCGTTTCCTGAAATAGATTTTAGACATACCTGGGCCTAGATTCGGGAGAATTGGAGGGCTTTGGTTAGTTAAAGGAAGGGTAGACGCACCAGCAAAATGAGAAGCTAAGAGATTGGCTTTCTCAATATCAGTTCTATAATGAATACCATTAAGAAATAAAGAAGGAATAGATGAATTATTGTCTGCAGTTTCGTTTAACCAATGCATTAAACGACCAAAAGCTTCGACTGTTTGAACAGAATTCAAAATTTTTCGCATGTTATCTCGAATCTTAAGGTCATATATTATTTTGGATCTTTTCAATACAGCGTTGGATAGCTAGAAACACTATTCGAAACTTTAAAAGGTTTTTTTCAGAAGTGCAATTAACGTAGTCCAAATGGGCTGCTTTTATTAAAAGAACTTTTATGGATTAAAGAAAACTAAACTTTACAAAACAAATCCCAATCTCCTTTTTTATTACTGTATATGATGAAGCGTTTATTTTAATAATTTCACATTAACTAATTAATATGGACCACATGTATCAACATGCTTGTGACAACGTAACAAATATTTCCCAACATACGAATATGTCCGCTGTGGCTGTTGATGCATGTTGACGCTTTCCCTGACAGGTGTTGACATCGCCTTCTGACAGTTTTTTTATACGCGACTGCTGACCTGCAATTTTCGTTAACCCATTTATTCTTACGAGTATTTTTTTTTTAAATAAAGAAGGAATGCAATTTTTCATTCCTAGCAAATTGGTTGGAAAAGCAGGTTGACCAATCAAATAGCTATAAAATTGGTTCAGGTGCTCCCAGTTAGCATTTTTATAGTGCCAATGACCTTTTATGAGTAGGCTCTATAATGGCTGGTGTTATTGAAAATTTGGCCACTACCAATGCATGGTCAGAAAGTCCTTATGGAGCAGATACATCAATTGAATATTTATCTGGCATATTAGTTAGAAATAAATCTAAAAGGTGAGGTGATTGACCAGAAGTATCGGGATACCTAATTGGGTTATCAACGAGTTGGGTGAAAAGATTAATATTTGAAAATAGTTCTGCAGTTTCACCAGAACTATCTCTACCATTCGAATAGGTCAACCATGAATCATTGTGGACATTAAAATCGCCCAAAACAACTAATTTTGATAATGGTGAGGATTGGTAAATTTTGTCTATAGTTTCTGATAAGTAATTAAACCCATTTTTAGTATCATCAGGTGACAAATTTGGACTACGATAAAGGGATCAAATAAACATCGAATGGTTTGAAATTTTAATTTCAATATAAGAGGCCTGCGTTTCACATAAACTTAAAACCGCAAGTTTATTGGCGCCAAGATGTGCTTCGATCGAGGTGAAATTACTTTCAATGCCACGAATATTTGTGAAATGAATTTCAAAATATGACTTCATTTCACAATGTAAAAATACCAAACCCGGCAAGATGGTGAAAAAAAATGTAAAATTAGTTTAGAATAAAATAAAAAATTTAAAAACATAAAAATTAACAACAAATCTAAGAAGAATTTCTAAAAAACCAACCACTCAACAGAGACACGTAACTGATTCGTATGTAGTACTAGGCGCTACAAACGAAAAAGTTAAGCACAACTACCGAGTCAGAAAGTCAATAAAAACTACTCAAATAAATAAATTGTTTGTCCCTTTTTGTCGGTCGGCCGAGGTCGCTACCTAATTCTGATTTTTCCAATCAAATTTTTTTTTTGCGCTGAAATATTTCGATCCTATCGCATTCTTTCGACTGACAAACTCAATGGAAGCCGATAGTGTTGTATCATCAGCAAATGAATGGATATCACAGGTTGATTTTATTTTAGATTTAGATTTTTATTAACATTCGTTTGAAATATTACAAAATCAAAAAGCATAGCATTGCCGTCTGCCGATTGACAATTAATTCTGTATAATAATTTACAAGTTTTACCACTTTGATTTAGTAAAATAAAAATACAAATAAATATTGAAATTAAAAAAAAAATATAAAGAATTTAATTTACGAAGGAAAGAGGGATTACTTTAGAAGTTGAGCGTAATAATTTGATTTCGATACGCCAGAGCAACTTTGCAATAGCGATACAGTTGTGACACATTAGGCTTGTTTAAGCATCCTAGTACTTCGACGTCCGGTATAAAATCAGTTCCGAAAAAGTGTCTTCTCGTTTCCTTCAACATCGGGCACCTTCCAAGGAAATGTAGAATATCTTCCCTTTCTCCAAGATTACATAGGGTGCAAATAATTGGAAGATCTTCTCTATATGGAATAAAATTCAGATGGAGTAGTTCGCCACGAAGTTTTATAACCATCGATAGTTCATCCACACTATATTCGTCCCTAAAGTAACTGTCTTGCACATTGTGACATAATTGACTATACGTGGTTCTGTGAATCGACGCCGCTGCTTCTCTTAGAAAGCCTTCCCTTAGTTGAAGGTCAACTTTTTTTATGAGGTTATAGAGCATTGGTTTCCAATTTTGATGCTCTGCTATATTAAGTTGAAGCTCCATGTCACAGCTTTGCCCTAGCTCCATCCATTCCGCAAACCAACTTGACCGGTTGGAAATTGTTTTAAGTGCAATTTTCTTCGGCAGTCGATCATTTGGCATTTTAAGAACCTTCAGGATATAGTCCACTTGCATCTTTAGCGTTTTTATGAATATTGGGGGTAGTCCTGTCTCAATCATTAGCATGTAGTTAGGTGTATTCGGTGGAAGTCAGAATGTTCTTTTTATGTAGAATCTCAAGAGCTTTTCTACGGTGTCATACCTTTTGGTTCCCCATACTTGGGCTGCATACAGTATAATGGCTTCGGAGCATGCTTCAAAAACTTTGTATTTGCTGCTATGCGAAATAAGTTTGTTGGCAAAACACTTTCTCCAGGTAGCATTTATTGCTATTTTTGCCTTTGCAATTTTTTCATCGAAATGTTTTTTCATATTCAAGTTTTTTGTGAAGTAAACTCCTAGGTATTTGTAGTCCGTCACTACCTCAATTCTTTCTCCATTGTACAACCATTTTTCGTTAGCACAGCTCCTGCCACCTCCTCTCTTAAATAACATTACCTTGGATTTCTCCAGGTTAACCACTAAGCTCCATAATTGACAGTATTCATATAACCGATTAATCATCCGCTGGAGAGTCTCGGGAGTGCACGCAAACATAACTATTTCGTCTGCAAACATCAGGCCCTTTATCCATGTACCTGCGAACTCTGTACCTCCGGGTAGAAAATCGATTAAGTCTTCAATGAAGAGTGCAAACAATTCCGGACTTAAAGAACATCCTTGCCTTAATCCAGCCTCCGTTTGAAACCACTCTGAAGATCCTTCCCCATCCCACACTGCTGCTTTTGTATCTTCATACAGGTTTTGTAGGGCCCTGCCAAATTTGAGTAACATCCCCATACCATATAGTTTATAAAACAATGCATTTCGGTCTACTGTATCGAAGGCTGCTTTGAAGTCTATAAAAAATACATATAGCTTCTTCTGTCTCGCGAGAAAGGACTCCGCAATACTTCTCAAGACGAATATATGATCCACAGTCGAATA
Source organism: Nephrocerus scutellatus (assembly GCA_947095585.1). Taxonomy (NCBI): domain Eukaryota; kingdom Metazoa; phylum Arthropoda; class Insecta; order Diptera; family Pipunculidae; genus Nephrocerus; species Nephrocerus scutellatus. The sequence goes on along the minus strand of OX352762.1, from coordinate 60,292,482 downwards.
TCCTGATCTAAATCCTGCTTGAAATTCTTTCAACAAATTATTTTCACTTATCCATGTCGTGAGCCGTTTTTGTAGAATAGCTGTGTAGATTTTGTAGGAGGCATTAAGAAACGAGACACCCCTATAGTTGGCTGGGTCCGATTTATTCCCTTTCTTATGGATGGGGTAGATCAGGGCTTCTTTAAATTTCTGCGGTATAATGCCATTCTCCATTATTTTATTAAACACAAGAGCCATCTTGTCTATAAGCACAGTGGTTCCATATTTATAAAATTCGACCGGTATTCGGTCAGATCCAGGAGCTTTACCATCCTTTAGCTCAGCCAGAGCTATACTAATATCTCGCGGTGAAATTCGTTCATCCAGCAACTGATTAGTTAAACAGGGAGCAGCATAATGAAACTTAAGTCTAACCATTACCGGATTAAGCAATTTCTTAAAATGAGTACATAGCACGCTAGGTGTTAAGGTTTTACTGATGTCATACTTCTTGCCATTGAGTTTCTTCGCCAGCCTCCAGAACTCTGCCGCAGTGTTACATTGGGCCAACTTTAAGGTTTCTGCTTCGAAGAAGTTTTTTCTTTTGCTTCTGCATAACTCCTTGTAATTCTTGTTTGCATCGATGTAGAAGTTCTTGAAGTTATCCTCGGTTGAATTACGGAAGACTCTAAGCCAGGCGAATGATCGCTTCCTCGCCATCTCGCATTCCTCGTCAAACCACTTCTCTCTGCACCAGTCACTGCGGTTCTTATTTTGTCCGGTGATTGGATACGATACCTTGATAGCCTCTATAATGTTTTCCAAATCTGCCTCTTGTTGCATGCTTAGTATTTCATCCAGTTGTCTTTTGTTTCTTCTGATTTTTCCAATCAAATTTTTTTTTTGCGAAAAAAAAATTTCAATCCTATCGCCTACCTTTCTTTCTCATTTCTTTTCCCTCGACTACATCTTTCTTTGTCTCTATTAATAATTTGTCCGTTCTAACTTGTTTGATCTAGTCCAGTATTGCACAGAAGATTGAAATAAATAGCTGTGTTGCTTTGGCAAAACACATTAATTAATTAATGAAACTAAAGCCATTTTATTGTTATGGTGCTCACCGTAAGGCGGTAAAATCAAAAGCTGTTGCTTTAAGATATTAAAGTAAAACCAGCTTAGCTTTACCAAATAATATCAAGATTATTATTTACGATCATTTATATTTCTCTAGCTCCATCTGTGGGTCTAAACGAGCGCGGTTTGTTTTCTTTTTCTCCCTTTTTGTTTATTTTTAAATTTTCGTTTGTGCCCACTTTGTTAATTTTGATAATTGCATCGCGTATGCAAGATTAAAATATAGTGTCGATAGGGCTGGGGGAATATCCAGCCCCTGGCCCTGAAATCAATTGGATGAACAAAATACAATGCATTTTCCATGCATGCAGAGGTAGTAGAATTTGCTGCTGTGCAAAAATCAACAGGTAAGTGTAAATATATTTATATAGAGGCGTAATTTCTGCCTTTCAAAAAGGAATCATTAATTAAAGGTAGATATTGTGCCTTAGTATAACTTTTCTTAACGTGAACAATGATCGCTTCCCCCCCCCCCTTTTTCTCTTATATTTTTAGTTTATTTTTAATATATGTATACGCATACATAACAGTAAATTGCATTCTTTTCGACTGACAAACTCAATGGAAGCCGATAGTGTTGTATCATCAGCAAATGAATGGATATCACAGGTTGTAGAAGATAACAGGTCGTTGATATATATCAAGAAGAGCGTGGGCGACAGGGATGACCCTTGAGGCACGCCAGCATTAATCCCATATGAAGCTGAAGATATACCATTTAATACAACTTTTATTTTACGGTTCCATAAATAATCCTCAATCCGTGCAATGAGAGAGGACTGTAAGTTCAGCGCACGAATCTTACTAATAAGACAATCATGCCATACTCTATCAAAAGCTTGTAACGAAGTCAATTTAAATCGACTACGTCACACACCCTACAACTAATGTCCGAAACGTCCTTCCGCTCAAAACACAACATGCATATACGCACAACCGTACGGCACACACAAAATGCAGCCAACAAACAGGCAGTCATACTGTGTCGTACACCGTACATACCATGCAGTCGATAAGACGTATATATACGCGGCGGTATAGCGAATAATACACACCGGCTCGCATATATGGTTATGGTTGAATGTCGCTTATACATTGCAAACACTGGTCCACATGTCATTACACACGTAATGGAATTTCACTTCGTTGATAAAACACCATAAAATTCCTAACTACTTATTGTTTTAAAGTAATGACATGGGGACCAGAAACACTAAGTGCAACTGTGCGAGCTTTGAATGATTTATATTCACTCTGCTCACTCAGTTTCTTTGCACCGTTGAACAGGCACCGAATGATCTATATTCACTCTGCCTCGTGAAGCGGTGCTGCACTATTTGTACCGAAGTCCGAATACTCCCGGCATAGGTGACTGAGTGAGTCAGAATGCTCAATTCAGTTTCACCACAGTTTCGTACACTCGCCGAGGCACTGACTGATCTTATATTCACTCTGCCTCGACGACCGTGTACAACGTCAGTACCGATGTACAAACGCCTGACACAATAGCTCTGCTCTGCACAAACGCGTACCCAGCCAGGAACTGAATGATAATATTCACTTTGCCTTGGTAGTGGTACCACACCGTCCGTACCGAAGTACAAACACCGTTGAGTGAGCGTTCACACTCATTCAACTCTCCGCATAGTGTTAGCGGACACGCGGTCCGACTAACACTCCGTTGAACCCTCTCCCCCCTCCTGTATTCCTAGTATTATATTGTTGGCATTATATCTCTATAGTATATTTATATTAGTATTAGTATTAGAACGATGAAAAAAATAAATGAAACACTCTTTTTAATTTGTAACACTCCGCAAAACTAACCCTGGGTGACCGGCGAGCGTCACCCGAGCAAACTCGTTACAAGCTTTAGAAATATCTAAGGAAATAACGCTTGATTCACCAAAGTTTTCAATGCTTCGCTCCAAACAATGAGTCATGCACGTCATGAATTCACCTGAAGAGCGATTTTTACGAAATCCATACTGCACATCGGATAAAAGAACATTCGAATCCAGATAGTTCATTAGTTGAAATTAACGATAGATTCCATTACCTTCGATAGAACCGACAAAAAAGCAATAGGACGGTAGTTCGTAGGTTCCGATTTATCACCTTTTTTCGGAACGGGTTGAATATTTGCTATTTTCCAAATTGATGGAAAAACACTTGACTTCATTGAGAGATGAAACAATTTGCTAAGCGGTTATTTCAAAGTGTGATGACATCTTGTCAATACTAGTGGCGGAATACTGTCGGGGTCAGTCGCTTTATTGGGGTCAAGCTCTTTCAGAATCTTTGAAACAACCCGTTTCCTGAAATAGTTTTTAGACATACATGGGCCTAGATTCGGGAGAATTGGAGGGCTTTGGTTAGTTAAAGGAAGGGTAGACGCAGCAGTGAAATGAGAAGCTAAGAGATTAGCTTTCTCAATATCAGTTCTATAATGAATACCATTAAGAAATAAAGAAGGAATAGATGAATTATTGTCTGCAAAGTTTCGTTTAACCAATGCATTAAGCGACCAAAAGTTCGACTGTTTGAATCAGAATTCAAAATTTTTCGCATGTCATCTCGAATCTTAAGGTCATATATTATTTTGGATCTTTTCAATACAGCGTTGGATAGCTAGAAACACTATTTGAAACTTTAAAAGGTTTTTTTCAGAAGTGCAATTAACGTAGTCCAAATGGACTGCTTTTATTAAAAGAACTTTTATGGATTAAAGAAAACTAAACTTTACAAAACAAATCCAAACCTCTTTTTTTATTACTGTATATGATGAAGCGTTTATTTTAATAATTTCACAATAACTAATTAATATTGACCACATGTATCAACATGCTTGTGACAACGTAACAAAGTATTTCCAAACATACGAATATTTCCTCTGTGGATGTTGATATATGTTGACGCTTTCACTGACAGGAGTTGACATCGCCTTCTGACATCCGCCCGCGATGAAGACACATCATCCTAAGAAATTTCGCATGCAGCTGCTTGTCCAATGATTTTGTGAAAATGTCACCTAACTGATCCTTTGAGGTATTCCATTAGGTGTTCCAAATTTATAACTCCATCCCATGTCAATTCTCGAAGAAAGTGGAATTTAGTGTCGATATGCTTACTACGACGAGTTTCAGGATTCTTGGAAATTTACCTTTTTCATCCATAAAGCTTCGCTCGCTGCTGTACAAGCAGCAACAAATTCCGCTTCACACGTTGAGAGTGTTACCAGACCCTGTTTTTTGATTCCCCAATTGACCACGTTACCAAAAACTTTAAATATGTATCCACTAGTTGACTTTCGATCGGTAGTATCATACGCCCAGTCAGCGTCATCGTACCCAATCAAAACATCTCCATCATTTCATGAGAAATTTAACTTAAATTCTGAGGTGCCTTTTAAATATCGGAGCAGCCTTTTTAAGTGTTGGTAATGTTCGTCGGTTTCACAATCTTGGAATCGACTTAGGTAACTAAGTGTAAAGCAAATATCAGGTCTACTATAAATACATCGGACTACCTAATAATTCACGGTACGGCAGATTTGTTTGTTGTTCAGTGCTAACCCTTTTGACATTTTGCAAACGTTTGAAATTCCAAGGTGGCCCAAACGACAGTGCCACAACATGCTCTTTTCCTTTTTACCAATTGTAGCATTTGCATAGTGCTCTTGACTACTGAATGTCACAAGGTACATACCAGTTTGATTTTCCGATTTGAAAACAACGATGTTATTCTTAATAGCACGCAGCGTACCATTATCAATGAGGATCTTGAAACCAGCATTATCGAGTTTGCTAACTGACAATAAATTGTGCATTAAGTCTGGTGCATGACATATATTGTTGATGTTTAATTCGTGTACATTCCGCCCCTCGCCAAACGATAACATGGGCAAAGTTTCAGCTGTCGAAACTTTCAATGTTTCACCTTGTTTGGCGACTTGAATTTCAAATGGAACTATTTCCCTCTTGTCCGACAGTAATTGTTCATCATTGATTAAATGATCACTACAGGCACAATCCAGTAGAAAATTTATTTCGTGTGCATCGGATATTTGGCTGCTATTTTGTCTTTGACTGACGCATGCAAGATTATGTGGTGGTCCACCAGTAGGCTTCCTATTTTTTCGTGGTTTTGAACACTTATTTGCCTTATGAACAATCTGGTTGCAATTATAACAGCGAATTTTGATGAAGTGTTTCTGATCATGTCTCGTTTGTGTTTTAAATGCAGCTGATGTAGATGGATCAGTGTGATTTTTATCATCATTCTTTTTAAGTTCTTCTTCAAGTAACCGACTACGAACTTTATCAATCGTAAGTTTAGCTTCATTCAGCGTAGATAAGGCAACTACCGCTGATTCATAATTCTTAGGCACTTTGGATAACAAAAAAGTCAAAATTTCATCATTTGACATCGTGTCTCCAGCACTTCTATATTTGCGAACCGTACAATCAAACTCTCTGAAAAAGGTTTGCAAGTTTTTATTTTCACCACATTCCACTTTGTTTAGCTGTTTTCTAAACTCTGAACTACCCATCATCAAAATCAGTCCCTTAGAAGATGGGAAGATGGGTTGATTCACGTTTTGGACCCATAACCTATTAAAATAACTTTTATGGATTAAAGAAAACTAAACTTTACAAACAAATCCCAAACTCCTTTTTTATAACTGTATATGATGAAGCGTTAATTTTAATAATTTCACAATATTTAATTAATATTGGCCACATGTACCAACATGCTTGTAACAAAGTAACAAAGTATATCCCAACATACGAATATGTCCGCTGTGGATGTAGATTATGTTGACGCTCTCACTGACAAGTTTTGACATCGCCTTCTGACAGCTTTTTTACACGCGACTGCTGACCTGTAATTTTCGTTAAACCATTTATTCTTACGAGTATTTTTTTTTAAATGAAGAAGGAATGCAATTTTTCATTCCTAGCAAAATGGTTGTCGTGATAAGTTGTGATGCTTTATCAGCATTATGGCTGGAAAAGGAGGTTGACCAATCAAATGAGCTATAAAATTGGTTCAGGTGCTCCCAGTTAGCATTTTTATAGTACTTTTTATGAGTAGGCTCTATAATGGCTGGTGTTATTGAAAATTTGGCCACTACCAATGCATGGTCAGAAAGTCCTTATGGAGCAGATACATCAATTGAATATTTATCTGGCATAGTAGTTAGAAATAAATCTAAAAGGCGAGGTGATTGACCAGAAGTATAGGGATAGCTAGTTGGCTTATCAACGAGTTGGGTGAAAAGATTAATATTTGAAAATAGTTCTGCAGTTTCACCAGAACTATCTCTACCAATCGAATAGGTCAACCATGAATCATTGTGGACATTAAAATCGCCCAAAACAACCAATTCTGATAATGGTGAGGATTGGTAAATTTTGTCTATAGTTTCTGATAAGTAATTAAACACATTTTTAGTATCATCAGGTGACAAATTTGGACTACGATAAAGGGATCAAATAAACATCGAATGGTTTGAAATTTTAATTTCAATATAAGAGGCCTGCGTTTCACATAAACTTAAAACCGCAAGTTTATTCGCGGCAAGATGATCTTCGATCGAGTTGAAATTACTTTCAATGCTACGAATATTTGTGAAATGAATTTCAAAATATGACTTCATTTCACAATATAAAAATACCGAACCCGGCAAGATGGTGAAAAAAATGTAAAATTAGTATAGAATAAAATAAAAAATTTAAAAAACATAAAAATTAACAACAAAACTAAGAAGAATTTCTGAAAAACCAACCACTCAACTCAGCTGGCGTCATTGACAATAGTCAAGAGGATGGGAGCATCACGCCGGGAAAATGGAAGTCGTTGTTCAACGCGCTAAGCTCCATTTTCCTAAAGGTCCTGAGAGAGAATCCGGGACCTCCCTCTTCCTGCAGGGATGCAGGTTGGCATCAGGGATGCGTCAAGCTGACGGCGTGTTCAGATCAGAGATCGGTTGATCTCTACAAAAAAGCGATTGCCGAATTGGGTGAGGTGTGGCCAGGAGCAAAGCTTGCGGCCGTAAGCAGGGAAGAAATTCCTAGCAGGCCAAGAGCGCGCGTCTGGCTGCCTACCGAACCTGCCGACGCTAAAGCTGTTGTAGAGATAATCGCAGCCAGCAACCCAGATCTTCCGGCATCAAACTGGAAGATCGTGAAGCAGGAGGAGGCTAAGGGTAACTTCAGATTTTCAACTATGGTAATCAACAAGGAATCCCTGGCTCCTCTTGCAAGTACTAAGGGAGTTATCAACTTCGGTTTCGGGTCGATAACTCTCAAGGTCTATAAGGCTGACGAGGTCAACAAGGGTAAAAGAGTGGACCATTCCGATCACGGCGGTCCCTACTGCCTTGTTGATACCGGGCTTGCCTTAGAGACTGAGAGTCGGTGCAGCGAGTCATCATTGGTATCGAGGATGGGCAACCTCTTTGCCATGGAGTCTGACGAGGAAAACTTGTCGGACTCTATTGAAGAGAGCGCTGTCAACAAGACGGTGATCAAGTCGAAGGGGAACGAGACGAAATGTGCCGTCGGATCCTCGGAGACTAAGGTAGCATGAATGCTAACGATGGGGCGAAGGTAAGTATAAATATGTTAAACATAATTCAAATAAACCTTCACCATTCCAAAACTGCTTCGGCAGCTCTTCTACTTAGATTAGCAGAAACGGGGGAAGATCTCATCCTAATCCAAGAGCCATGGATAAATGGAACTAAGATCTGTGGTCTCGGACTTAAAGGGTGTAAAGTCCTATACTCAAGTAAGTCAGAGAAGATCAGATCTTGTATTCTGAGTAAAACTAACCTGAATATATTCCTTTTACCACAATATAGTGACGGTGATATAACTGCGGCCAGCATTGAGGCTGGTTTCTGCATATATGGATCGAGAAAAGCAGACTCCACCCAAAATACTGGAGGAGCTCATCTCTGAGGCAGAGAATAGAAAAATTGGTGCGATTCTAGGATGTGATGCAAATGCTCATCACACAATATGGGGCAGCACCGACGTAAATGAGAGAGGTGAGTCATTTTTTGAATACTTATTAAATAGGAACCTAGCTATTTGTAATATTGGGCAAGAGCCCACTTTCATAATAAAAAATAGGCGAGAAGTACTCGATGTAACTCTCGTATCAGACTTTATAGCGTAAGAGAATGGAAGGTTGCAAAAGAACACTCATTCTCAAACCATCGCTATTTAATCTTCAAGCTAGACATCAAACCTGCCCTTCGTGAGTCCTTTATAAATAAGAAAAGGACAAACTGGGGTATCTATATGGAGATGCTAGGGAAACTACTACCGGTGGCTCCAAAGCCACCAGTCACTATAGAGGAGATAGATTCAATGGTAGATACTGTAACAGGTGCCATGAATCGCTCCTTCGATGCTGCCTGCCTTGTGATAAAACCAATGGGCAAACAAAAGCCAACTTGGTGGTCCGCGGAGTTAGGGACCTATCAGAAGGCAAGCAGGAAAGCTTTCAATAAAGCCAAAAGAACGAGACTGGCTCTGGACTGGGAATCATACAAAGAACATCTCAGAAATTATAAGAGGGAGGTGAGAAAGGCGCAGAGGACGTCTTGGAGGCTATTCTGTGATAAGATGGAAGGGGCCTCGGAGACGAAAGATTCTCTCTATGACAAAAACCACTCCAAGTTATTTAATAAAACCGGATGGTTCATGGACGATCTCGATTGATGAATCGTTGAAACTGCTCATGGAGACTCACTTTCCTGACTCAACTCGGGTATGTGATTCAGAAATGAGCAGGCAACATCTGGAACCTCAATCGGTTCAAACGAAGGAGATCGCGAGAAAAACGCGAATCCAGTGGGCAATAAGCGGTTTCAAACCCTTCAAATCAGCTGGCCCAGATGGGATAATCCCTGCGGAAATTTAGAATAACTCGGAGTGTATACTCCCTTGGTTAGAGGCAATTTTCACAGGGTGTATAAAGCTGACGTACATTCCTAGGGCTTGGAAGGAAGTCAAGGTAGTTTTTATACCGAAGGCGAGTAAAAGCTCACATGGCTACCAAAAAGACCTGAGACCTATAACTCTATCATCCTTTCTTTTGAAAACCCTGGAAAGATTGATAGATGTTCATATAAGGGCTAAGGTTGCTAGGTTTTAACTTAGCCCTTATATTGGGCCCTTATATACTGCAAGCGGAAGTCTGTAGACACAGCCTTACACACCTTAGTAAGCACAATTGAGAAATCAATATACTCCCAGGAGTATACATTAGTAGCATTCTTGGATATTGAGGGTGCGTTGAACAACGTTAAAACAGAGGCAATCTGTAAAGGACTGTCAGACCTAGAGGTGGACTACCCTACAAGCAAACTAATTAATCATATGCTTCTAGGCAGGATTATTAGTGCGGAGCTGGGTGGTTCCATCTAAAAAAGGCAGGCAGTTAGAGGAACACCGCAAGGAGGTGTATTATCCCCTCTACTCTGGAATCAACAAATTGCTCTTGAAACTGGAGGAAGAGGGGATAAAAGTGGTAGCGTATGCTGATGATGTAGCGTTAGCTGTCTCAGGAAAATACCTCAGAACGATTAGGGAGGTTATGCAAAATGCAAAATGTTAAAGAATGGGCAAATAAAAGCGGTCTGGGCGTCAACCCGAATAAGACAGAGCTTGTCCTCTTCACCAGGAAATATAAAATTCCAACAGTTGATCCTCCAACACTAAATGGTACTCCCTTAGTTTTTTCTGATAAAGCAAGATTTCTGGGGACAATCTTGGACAGGAAACTGAGTTGGAAACCTAATATAATAGAAAGAGTTAATAAAGCTAACATTGCTTTATACTCGTGCAAGAATGCCATTGGTAAAAAATGGGGCTTGAAACCAAAGCTGGCACACTGGCTTTACACGTCTGTAGTGAGACCAATACTACTGTATGGGGTAGGCGTATGGGGGCCAGCTATGGAAAAAACCACGTATACAAGTATATTGGGGAAGGTACAAAGAGCGGCCTGCATGCTTATAAGCGGGGCGCTGAGATCTACGCCAACTCGCGCTCTAGAGGTTATGCTCCACCTGATCCCACTAGACATCTTTGGCAAACAGAAAGCGGCAATTACGGCTACGCGACTGTTAGCTGTCAATCAGTGGAAGAAGTCTTCAGAAAGGACACTCCACCATAACTAAATCGCTAAAGCAGGAGCTGACAAAACTAGATTACATAACACCAATGTTATGCTTTCAAAAAGGTTTTCGGACAACAATACCCACCAGAGAAGACTGGAAGAGTGGATCCGTAACCGATAACGAAACAATACAGTTTTTCACGGATGGCTCTAAACTAGACGGTAAAGTAGGAGCAGGAGTCTTCTGTGACAAGCTGAAAGTAAGCATCTTAGTCCGTCTACCTGATCGCTGCAGCGTATACCAGGCTGAGGTGATAGCGATTGAAGAGGTAATGAGCTGGCTGAAGCATAATGTATTATCCTCAAAAAAGATTAAGATTTATGTGGACAGTCAAGCGGCCATAAAATCGTTGGAAGCGGTCTCACTCAAATCTAAGGTGGCGTTGAGGTGTCATTCCTCTCTTAACGAGATGAGTGAGCAGTTCAATATAAGGATCATATGGGTCCCGGGTCACACGGATGTCGAGGGGAACTGCAGGGCGGACGAGTTAGCTAGACGTGGTACGACTCTCCAGCTGCTACCGGAAAGGGCGGAGGTGGGGAGTCCTATCGCGACACTGAAACTTGAGCTTCGGAAGAAGGCAGAAACAATAACAAATGTAAGGTGGGAAAACACCGACACTTGTAATATTTCAAGACAAGTCTGGCCGAAGCTGGACTTGAAGCGCTCAACTGCGCTTATCTCCTTACAAAGACGTGAATTAAGAACAGTTGTAGGGATAATGACAGGACACTGCCTTCTAGGGAAACACGCGAGAAGGATAGGTGTCGAATATAATGACTTCTGCAGAGGTTGCTTGGACGAGGAGGAGCAGAGAGCATCTTCTCTGCTCATGTCCGGCACTAATGCACAGAAGGCACAAACACTTGGGTAAGCGGTTAATGAATAACCTATCAGATCTCGAAAACGGTAAAGTGCGAGATATACTCCGATTCATTAAGAGCACTGAATGGATCCTCTGAAAATGGGAAAGGTGTAAGATCCTGTGGTAACACAAAGGACCGTGTATGGTCTATGTGAGCATTAGCTGCCACCGCAACCTAACCTTACCACTCAACAGAGACACGTAACTGATTCGTATGTAGTACTAGGCGCTACAAACGAAAACGGCAAGCACAACTACCGAGTCAGAAAGTCAATAAAAATTCTGCTTGTAAAAACTACTCAAATAAATAAATTGTTTGTCCCTTTTTTTCGGCCGGCCGAGGTCGCTACCTAATTCTGATTTTTCCATTCAAATTTTTTTTTTGCGCTGAAATATTTCGATCCTATCGCCTACCTTTCTTTCTCTTTTCTTTTCCCTCGACTATTTATTTCTTTGTCTCTATTAATAATTTGTCCGTTCTAACTTGTTTGATCTAGTCCAGTATTGCACAGAAGATTGAAATAAATAGCTGTGTTATTTGACAAAACCAGGGGGCCGATTTCGGTCGCAAATGAGTCTAGATCTAGTATATTATCGGCTTTTTGGAAGTATACTGGATTATACGATAAAAATATTTGTAAAAATAGTTCCAACAGAAAACAAAAAAGCCTTTTAAATTATATAAATATTTTGTGATTGATTTTTCGCCCTTTTTTGCAATTGCACAAAATAAATTATTTCATGCTTATATTCCTGTGTTTCATTATGTCTACACAAGTACGATGTTATACTTATACTTTTATTATTTTACTACATTACAACAACTTAATACAAATGCTTTAAATAAAGTACCAAAATATAACAAATAAACCGACGTTTATTTTGTGTATTATATATCCGAAAACAAAATCATATAAAGATTTTACAAAAATCAATCGAAAAAAACTCGTCGGTTTCTTAGTATATTATATAATAGTATTCGGCTTTCAATTTGGAAGCAAAGGCATCAATTGAAATAAAATACCAAATTTTGTTTTTTGTGTTTTGTTTATTTTTTAACATACATTCGTGGTCAATATAATTTTTGGGAAATGTAAAAATTCCTTTATAATAATTATTGATAGTTCGGAGAGAAATGTACAGACTTAATAACATGTAATTGTAAGAGAAACCATTTTTTTGCTAAAAAATCAAATAAATTTGGTATCGTTTCGATTTAGAATTACTTCATAAAAGTAGTATAATTAGGTTTAAGGTAGTATAATAGTGCGGCTAATGAAATAGTAGTATAATACCTTGATTGCAATTTAGCAGCAGCACTGGTCATAAGCATATGATTAGTGTTTAACTACAATTTTGACAGATAAAGACTTTTCACGTAGTCGCCAGCATGTGGCTAGACTACTGCATGAGGCAAGAGTGAACCGATTCGCCGATTATGTACAAGATTGTACTACTTTCTGTCATTTATGCCGCTTTTTCTATTATCTTTGACATTTAAAACCGTTGAGATAATTGTGATTTCACTAAGAAATTTCTTAATTTAAAAATATTTTTTCATTAAAATCAGTGAATCAAAACAGTATTTTTAAATACTTTTATTGTAATTGTAAATAAAACTATTATAATAAAGTGTGCATAATTTACAAAAACGCCTTTTAAAAGGAAAAACTCCTCTCTAAATATAAATTAATTGAGCGCACTTTATTTTTCAGTGTGTGCATAATTTACAAAAACGCCTTTTAAAAGGAAAAACTCCTCTCTAAATATAAATTAATTGAGCGCACTTTATTTTTCAGTGTGTGCATAATTTACAAAAACGCCTTTTAAAAGGAAAAACTCATTTCTAAATATAAATCTATTGAACAATGGAATCCCATCACCTCTTTTTGTATGAAAAAACTCAATCATATGAAATGAGTATATTTTGATGTAACTCCCATTTAAATTGGACCACACCCATAAAAACGACATGGCCGTGTAGAGCTTATTTTCACCTTTCATTTGACACCAATACTTAGGACCCTCCCACTTTTAGGAACGCCCCTTTTTACACTTTTATGGAAAAGTATGTTTTTTACTCTTACTCCGTCGAGGGGGGCTCTATTGGCCCCATTTTTTTTAAAATGGAAGGTATTGTTATTACCTTTCGTATGATACATATTAATCCTCATACCTCCCTCTAAGAACTTAGAAAAATGCGTTTTTCTGAAAAAAAAACTCAAAACTTTGGATGCCCCTGCTACCTAAAGGGGGCGTTTCCGGAAAACAAGATGGCGATTTCCAAAATTTGCTCAGTTGGGGCTTTCATGTGAGATATGTGTGAAAGCCCAAATCTCGAAAACCGTATACTGGAGTTTAGCCATACGTCGTGCCGACTGCATGGTATATCGTTGTACGACACCGTATGCTTGCCTGTTTGTTGGCTGCACTTTGTGTCTGCCGTACGACGGTGCGCATATGCATGTTGTGCTATGGGCGGACGGACGTTTCGGACATTAGTTGTAGGGTGTGTGACGTAGTCGATTTAAATCGACTTCGTTACATTCCCCTCCTACTTCGGGGTGGGAAAGAGAGGAAAAAAAAAAGAATAGTATATTTATATCTAAGAACGGATGTGGGGTGAATATATTTACACACAATTTAGAAATAATTATAACTATAATTTATATATATATTTAATATGCTTATGACTATTTATTTATGACCTCGGTCGGCTTGGTCACATCTATTATTTTTTTTATTTATGGGATGACCTTTATTGTTGTTGTGCCGCCCCAGACCGAGTTAACAAAAAAATTCATATTCAAGAGTTTAAAGGTAATTTTTTTCCTTTTTTTTCAATAATAATAACAATGATGTAATAATTTTGTTTTTTCCAATAATAATACCGATGATGTAATAATAATAGTAAGTTTAATAATATCTATATATATATATTTTTTTTTTTTATAAAAGTAATAATAATTTCCAGTTAATAAAGAAGTAATAATAATTTTCAATTAATAACCAAAAATAATTTTCAGTTAATAATAAAACAATAATAATTTTCAGTATCAAAAAGTTGTGTTTCATTTGCAACTAAAAATTCCTCGTTGGTTTCGGCTGTACAACGATGCTGGAGTTGTCGGTTGACCGGAGGTGGATAGTGTCGCTTGTTACTTGGGTGCCGTATACGAAACCCTGCGGGCACGACAGCCGGAATCTCCTCTTCTTGTTGGTGGTTTGTGGTCGAGGTAATGGAATTAGGTACCCCTTAAACCTGTTGAGGTTACAGCCCTGGCTTTGGTCGACTACCACAAACCCAGATAGTGGTCGGCGGGTTTGTGTCAACGGAGTGGTGGTAACGGCAGGAACGGAGGCAGTGACGGCTGGAACAGAGGCGGTGGCTTGAGCGTAGGCGATTTCTGGAGCGGAGACGGTGATGACTGGAACGGTGGCGGTGACTGGAACGGTGGCGGTGACGGTGACGGATGGAACGGAGGTGGTAGCGGTGATGCCTATGCTGGGTGGACCCTTCACTGCGACCGATTCAATGTTGACGGTGACAGGCGGCATGGTCCTACTCATTGGCAAGAGGGCTCTCGGTGCCATAACTGGTTTCCGTTCTGCTGTGGATGAGGTGTCCACGAGTTGCGGAGCCACTCTACGCAGTGTCATCAGCTCTTGGCCGGTGAGCGGACGGGAGGGCGGTGGTGGCTTCTTTGTCCAGGCGTTGGCCCTGGTTAGTTGTTGCGGGGTTTTCTGCGGTGGTGCGGTGATGGGTCGGGGTCGGGTGCGTCGGCGTATACCGGGTGCAGCTGGAGTGTCAATAAATTCGGCTAGTCGGTTTGACATGTCGGCGATGACTGATGGTTTTTCGTCTATACCCACGACTTGACTATTTTCGGTCGATGTGGTACATGGTAGTTGCTTGCCGAACGCCTTGGCTAAGTTCGGACGGACCAAGGCGATGGCGCCGGTTAGTGCATTCAGTCGTTCGGTGGTTTCCGGTTCGGTATTTAGACTGACATCGGGAGTGGTGGGTAGGCGAAGCTCTCGTCCATAAGGGTTATTCGACGGTTCTATTTTCCTCTCTGTGATTAGCGGGTCGGTTTCGCTGTTGATGACCACTTGCATCGCTGGATTTCTGGGCCTATACCTTTGTTTAAATGGCCGGTGGTGCTTAAAGCGAATCACATGCTCGGTGACGGTGGTTGGGTTTTTAAGGTTTTTGAATTTCGGTAAATCTTCGGCTAGGAATCTGTCCGGCTGCTCTCTTTCGGTAGCCAGACTACGGAGTATCGGTATATTCGGTTCGGTTTCGGCTGTTATGACTTTGCTGCCTCGGTTTATTGTAAAATTGTGCCTAGCCATGAAATCTGTTCCTAGTAAGAACTTGTCCATTAGGTTCGGAATGTAAGTAAACTCTTGTTTGAATGTCAAGTCTCCCCAGCCCAGAGTGAGCGTATAGGCCTGGTGAGCGACAACGGTAGACTTATTGGCTAATGCAAATGTGATATTGATGGGTCGAGCGGGTATTCGTTTGGCCATGCAAATTTTCCTAATGGCTTCGCCAATACATGACGTTCCCGCGCCGGTGTCGATCACTGCCCTGTACTGGAGTTGGCCAAATCGCATCGGTAGTGTATACGATGTGAGACTAGTGGTAGTGATGGGGGCGTCTAACGTCTCACTGGCTTGGACGTCCCGGTGCGCCGCACATCTGCAGTGTCTACTTTGGATTCCGTTTGTACAGCAGTATGAACAGAATAATCGTTGGTTTTGGCATGTTTGCCTTCGGTGTCCAGGTTGACCACACGCCCAACAGCAGGTTCGTCGATCGTAGACTTGTGCCGGAGCTGGGGGTGCTACTGGTGGTTGGTGTGACGGTTGCAACTCGCCGGTTTGTGTTACATCGGTGGGGCGAGCGGCCTGGAGCGACCTGTGCGGTTGCGTTGACGGTTGTTGGTGCGGGGCGGTCTGGCGGAAGGGCGGTGCTGTTGGCTGCGATGACTGTCGCTGGTACGGAGTGGTCTGGCGGAATGGTGGTACGGTCGGTTGTGTTGGCGTTATGATGGGCCTTGTGGCGGGCAACTCGCTTCTTAGTTGCTCAAAGTCCTCAGCTAGCGCTGTTAGTTCTGCTAGAGTAGTGAACTCTCGCCGCTTAATATAGTGCCGGTACTCTGGGCGGAGATTCTCGTATATCCGATCGAGTTTGTCTTCCGCCGTTAACGACGCTTGCCACCTCATCATGGCTTGGATAGCGGTAATGTAATCTTTACTTCTCTCTCTTGCTAATTGCGTGCGGTTTCGAATACGGTCTAGGAGCTGGGTGGCGTACCGCCGCGGTAAAAAGAATTGGCGTAGTTCTTGGCTGAAATCTGCCCAGTTTTGGATGGACTCTTTGTTGTTCCGGTACCAGACCAGAGCGGTACCTTTCAGGAGTTCAGGTAAGGTGCGGACAATGCGGTCGAGCGGTATCAGGTAGCATTCTGCTAATTCCTCTACTCGTTCTAGAAATTCTAGAGGGTTGCTATTTCCCTCGTAGCGGACTGTAAGTTGCAGCTGGTCGGTGGCTGCATGCTTCGTGCGGTTGCGGTGTTTCGGTTACTGGGCTCACGGCATTCTGTGTGATGTTTGTTGCTGCTGGCAACAGCTGAGGCAAAACTAGTTGAGGCGGGATCAGCGGTTTGCCTTTGTTGGCGGGTGTTCCTAGCGTATATAAATCTTCGCAAGATTTATGTCGCTTGATAGCGCTTGACAGCCGTTTTCGTAATTCCTCCACGGTTCCCGCGCTGTCTAGCCCACGTTTGGCGAGTTCTGCCACCAACTCGCCTTTGCGCAGCAGATATAAGCTCGATGAGCTCAGGCCTGCTTCTTCGTTGTCCATAATACTATTGGTATATATAAAAAATTTCCCTCTCCGTTTGGTGGTAGTTAGTCTGATTCGGGTGACGTATTCACCTCAATCTTTGACGGTTAGGGCCACTAGTTTGTGTGCCAATATTATCCGGTAGTTTTTATTTTCGGTCGGTGGTGCGACTTTTAAAAGTCGTCCCTGCTCGGGCGCCAAATTTGTAACGAGTTTGCTCGAGTGACGCTCGCCGGTCACCCAGGGTTCGTATAGCGGAGTGTTACAAATTAAAAAAAGATAACTTCATTTACTTCATTGTTTCCATCTGGTTTATTCATTATTTTGCCTTACGCTGTAATACTAAGACTAATATAACAATGTAATAATAAAATCTAATACTAATGATATAATGATAAAAATACAGGAGGGGGGGGGAGAGGGTTCAACGGAGTGTTAGTCGGACCGCTTGTCCGCTAACACTATGCGGAGTATTGAGTGAGTGTAGCACCCGCTCAATGGGGTTCGTATTCTGATACGATCGGCGCAGCACCACTACCAAGGCAAAGTGAATATTAGTGCCTGGCTGGGTATGCGTTTGTGCGGAGCAGAGCTGTCCTGGCGTTTGTACGTCGGTACAGACGGTGTACGGGGTCGTCGAGGCAGAGTGAATATGAGATCAGTCAGTGCCTCGACGAGTGTACGAAATTGTGGTGAACCTGAAGTGAGCACTCTGCTCACTCAGTCACCTAGGCCGGGAGTATTCGGACTTCGGTGCGAATGGTGCAGCACCGCTTCACAAAGCAGAGTGAATATCAATCAGTCAAAGCTTGTTCAACGGTGCAAAGAAACTGAGTGAGCAGAGTGAATATAGATCATTCAAAGCTCACTTCAGTCGCACACGGCGGAGTATTAATAGGGCGGACTAGTATGGCCAAATACCAAGCAGCGTGAATATCAATATCAAAGCTTGGTAATTTCGCACAAAAATTCCTTCCTATACAAAGAGGTTCGTACAGAACGGTGAGACAGAGCTCTGGTCGCAGTAATTTCTGGACGACTTGCTTAGTGTTTCTGGTCCCCATGTCATTACTTTAAAATATTAAGTAGTTGGGAATTTTGTGGTGTTTTGTCACCGAAGTGAAATTCCACTACGTACTTGTGTATTGCCATGCCATGCGGTCGATTTAAATCGACTTCGTTACATACTATTTCAAATTCGCGCTCAAGTATTTGAATTGAAGACCAATGTTGGATCTTCTACTGTGCAGCCCCATATTTCGTGCCGACCGCTCGATCTTGGTAAAAGCTTCCTGTACAGCTCTTTGGTTCCTTCCAACGATGTCGATGTTGTCTGCGTAAACCAGTATATGAATCGACTTATAGAGGATTGTTCCTCTCGTCGTTACGTCAGTGTCTCTGATCACTTTATCCAACGCCAGGTTGTAGAAGACGCAGGCCAGTCCATCCCCTTATCGGAGGCCGTTATAGTTGTTGAATGGGCTTGATAGTGATCCGGATATTTTTACTTGGCTCTTAATATTGGTGATGGTCAACCAACATAATCGTGTCCGTTTATTTGGGATGCCGAATTCTTTCATAGATTTATAAAGTTCTGCTTTGGCTATGCTATCATCATCATCATCATATTTGGCTCCACAATCGGGGTCCAGAGCTGGCCTCCCGCAAAAAGTCCCTACACCGGTCCCGATTTCAAGCCGATGTCATCCAGTTTGGCATCCCTAAACTCTGGGCGTCCTGGTCTACGCCATCCTTCCAGCGTAGGCTTGGCCGGCCTCGCTGTCGTGTTCCATAAATCCTACCGCAAAGGACTTTCCGAGCAGGATCCTCTTCGCTCATGCGAGCTAGGTGTCCTGCCCACCGGAGCCTGCCGAGCTTAATTTTCTTCACGATGTCGACATCGCGGTAACGCTCGTAGATATCATCATTATAGAGTCTCTGGAATCGTCCTTCCGCACATACGGGGCAAACAATTCTCCCTAAGACTTTTCTCTCGAACGCGGCTAAGAGGTCAGTATGCTTTTTGCTAAGCACCCAAGTCTTGGATCCATATGTAAGTACTGGTATGACCATTGTCTTATATATCAGCAGCTTGGATGTTATGGTTAAGTTGCTGGATTTCAAGAGTTTTGACAGACTTAAGTAGGCTTTGTTGGCTTTAAGCAACCGTACGCGTATTTCTGGATCCATGCTTTTATTGGCTGCTACAGTTGATCCGAAATAGTTAAAGGATTATACTATTTCAAATTCGCGCTCCACTATTTTAATTGAAGGACCAATGATGTATCTTCTACTGTGCAGCCCCATATTTCGTGCCAACCGCTCGATCTAGATGAAAGCTTCCTGTACAGCTCATTGGTTTCTACCAACGACTTTATACCAAGATAATAGCTGTATTTTGTGATATCTCTCTTCTTATGTATGGGGCACAGGATGCCTCTTCGCCAGTCTTCTGGCATAGCTTCTTCTTCCCATACTTGCACTATTATTGCAGGAATTGCTTGGTGTAATGTGGAGCCTCCTATTTTTATCAGTTCCGCTGGGATCCCATCAGATCCTGGGGCCTTATTATTTTTGAGCCGATATATCGCTCTGCTAACTTCGTCTATGCCTGGCGGCGGCAGCATAGCATGATCTTCGGTCATTAGTGGAGCCTCCAATTCCTCAGTTAGGTGGCCATTTAGCAACTCACGAAAGTGCTCTAAGATGCCTGTAAGATCGGCGATCAGATTACCCCATTTGTCCTTGCATTATGTGCAACGCGGTGTATATTGCGTCATACCGCAGACCCTTTGGTAGAACTTCCGCGCCTGGTGCGGTCCTTGCTCTCTGTATTAATCCAGTTCTCGGACGAGATTCTTCTCCCAGGTTGCTTTCTTTCGCCGGTGAACTGTTTTTTCATATCTTCTGAGCTCTTTATATTCATCTTCGCGTGCCCGCGTTCTATAAGATTGTTGCATTGCTCGGTACGCAACATTCTTACGTTCAGTCGCTAGCTTACATTCGTCATCGAACCAGTCGTTTCGATCTCTACGACTACTGCCTAAGATGGAGTCACAATTGTCTTAAAACTACTCAACTAGTCCCATTAAATTCTGACTGGTAGAAGCCGAGATATACGAGTTCCTACCAAAAACTTTCCACTACTATAAATAACACTACTGAAAAAACACATTTTACTTTGCAAACATTTAGGCTTAAAACAATCGATAGCAATGCGTAGATTGAGTAATTTTTCAGTTTTCTCAGGGGTAGCAACCCCTATGAATGAAAAAATTTCGCCATCGCAAGCCGAGCGCTAAGCAATTGTCTTAAAACAAGGTTTACAAAAATTGTAAAGTGGTCGATAATGGTCGATAATTGTTGCGCAAAATAAAGTTATGTGATAAAAAACAACCCATAAAAATTAAACTTTTTCATGTAAATTCTCTATTAACCAAGAGTATACTGAATTCCACTATAAATGCTGCAATATAAAAATACATACGAAGCACTGCAACCCAACAACAAAACAACCCCAATCGTAAAGCAAGCAGCGATGCCCACAGCGCACACAAAATACAGTCATTATAGTATTAAATGATCTGATGCCGGGAAAAAAAATTTGTATGAGAGCACGAAACGCCAAATCACTCTCAAATTTTAATAGAAAATACTGTCACCGGAAATATACATGTGTGCAAAATTTCAATAAAATTGGACTTTGGGAAGTGGGTAAAAAATTGACCACAAGATCTGGCCACCCAGCCAGCCAGCCACGGGCACGCGAAGTTAATATAGAGAATTTAAAAATGTATATTGTTTTGTGAAATAAAAAACCCTTTATGATCTTAATACATATATTAAAATTAAACTTTGTTTGTATGTCTGTTCACGCTTAACTCGAAGACCGTTCATCCGATATAGCTGTCGATGGGATGTAAGGGGACGGTTGGGTTGGTCGTTTGTAGTAAGGTTGTGGTAATGGTGTTGAGGGGGGCTTACGTGGTGGGTGGCTAGGTAGTGTTTGTATGAGATTGACTCGAGTCCTTGCATTTGATTAATAGAGCTGATATATGTAGGGGATATCTAAAGTCGTTTGCTGATTGTGGGGGAGGGGTGGCTGCTAGTGTGGCGGGTGAAGCCAGGCAACGCTGGGTATTTCAGCTAGTTTTTTGCAAGTTTTCTATTAATTTTTTATTTTTTATATTTACTGTACTTTTGGAAACGTTTACCTGGAAAACCTTCAGTCCTTGTATATAGTATAGTTATTGAAAGGAAACCGACATTTTCGTATATGGTCGTGTAAAAAAGTATTTCAGTTGTCTATGGGAACGTCTCATCATAATCATATTTGGCTTTACAGCCAGTGCTGGCCTCCCGCAAAAAATCTATCCACTGTTCATGATTTCGAGCCGATGCCATCCAGTTTGGCATTCCTAAACTCTGGGCGTCCTATCCTGTCTACGCTATCCTTCCAGCGTAGGCTTGGTCGACCTTGCTGTCGTATTCCATAAATCAACCGCGGTAAAGCTCGTAGATATCATTATTATAGAGTCTGTGGAATCTTCCTTTCTCACATACGGGGCCAACAATTCTTCGTAAGACTTTTCTCTCGAACGCGACTAAAAGGTCAGTATGGTATGACCATTATCTTATACACCAGCAGCTTGTATATTATGGTTAAATTCCTGGATTTCAAGAGTCTTGACATACTAAAGTAGGCTTTGTTGGCTTTGAGCAACCGTACGCGTATTTCTGGTTCCATGCTTTTATCGGCTGCTACAGTTGATCCGAGATAGTTAAAGGATTATACTATTTCAAATTCGCGCTCTACTATTTTAATTGAAGACCAATGTTGGATCTTCTACTGTGCAGCCCCATATTTCGTGCCGACCGCTCGATCTGGGTGAAAGCTTCCTGTACAGCTCTTTGGTTCCTTCCAACGATGTCGATGTTGTCTGCTTAAACCAGTATATGAATCGACTTATAGAGGATTGTTCCTCTCGTCGTTACGTCAGTGTCTCTGATCACTTTATCCAATGCCAGGTTGTAGAAGACGCAGGCCAGTCCATCCCCTTGTCAGAGGCTGTTATAGATGTTGAATGGGCTTGATAGTGATCCGGATATTTTTAATTGGCTCTTAATATTGGTAGTGGTCAACCTACATAGATTTATAAAGTTCTGCTTTGGCTATGCTATCATCATCATCATGATATTTGGCTTCACAACCGGGGTCCGGAGCTGGCCTCCCGCAAAAAGTCTCTGCACCGGTCCCGATTTCAAGCCGATGTCATCCAGTTTGGCATACCTAAACTCTGGGCGTCCTGGTCTACGCCATCCTTCCAGCGTAGGCTTGGCCGGCCTCGCTGTCGTGTTCCATAAATCCTACCGCAAAGGACTTTCCGAGCAGGATCCTCTTCGCTCATGCGAGCTAGGTGTCCTGCCCACCGGAGCCTGCCGAGCTTAATTTTCTTCACGATGTCAACATCGCGGTAACGCTCGTAGATCTCATCATTGTAGAGTCTCCAGAATCGTCCTTCCTCACATACGGGGCCAACAATTCTCCGTAAGACTTTTCTGTCGAACGCGGCTAAGAGGTCAGAATGATTTTTGCTAATCACCCAAGTCTCGGATCCATATGTGAGTACTGGTATGACCATTGTCTTATATATCAGCAGCTTGGATATTATGGTTAAGTTCCTGGATTTGAAGAGTCTTGACAGGCTATAGTAGGCTTTGTTGGCTTTAAGCAACCGTGCGCGTATTTCTGGTTCCATGCTGTTATCGGCTGCTATAGTTGACCCGAGATAGTTAAAGGATTGCACTACTTCAAATTCGCGCTCTACTATCTGAATTGAGGGACCAATGTTGGATCTTCTACTCGCAGACGTGGCCACCAGGTACTTTGTTTTGCTCTCATTTATGTGCAGGCCCTACCAACGATGTCGATGTTGTTTGCGTAAGCCAGTATATGAATCGACTTATAGAGGATTGTTCCTCTCGTCGTTACGTCAGTGTCTCTGATCACTTTATCCAACGCCAGGTTGTAGAAGACGCAGGCCAGTCCATCCCCTTGTCAGAGGCTGTTATAGATGGGTAATGGGCTTGCTAGTGAACCCGATATTTTTACTTGGCTCTTAATATTGGTAGTGGTCAACCTACATAGATTTATAAAGTTCTGCTTTGGCTATGCTATCATCATCATCATCATATTTGGCTCCACAACCGGGGTCCGGAGCTGGCCTCCCGCAAAAAGTCTCTGCACCGGTCCCGATTTCAAGCCGATGTCATCCAGTTTGGCATCCCTAAACTCTAGGCGTCCTGGTCTACGCCATCCTTCCAGCGTAGGCTTGGCCGGCCTCGCTGTCGTGTTCCATAAATCCTACCGCAAAGGACTTTCCGAGCAGGATCCCCTTAGCTCATGCGTGCTAAGTGTCCTGCCCACCGGAGCCTACCGAGCTTAATTTTCTTCACGATGTCGACATCGCGGTAACGCTCGTAGATATCATTATTATAGAGTCTCCGGAATCGTCCTTCCGCACATACGGGGCCAACAATTCTCCGTAAGACTTTTTTCTCGAACGCGGCTAAGAGGTCAGTATACTTTTTGCTAAGCACCCAAGTCTCGGATCCATATGTAAGTACTGGTATGACCATTGTCTTATATATCAGCAGCTTGGATGTTATGGTTAAGTTCCTGGATTTCAAGAGTTTTGACAGACTAAAGTATGCTTTGTTGGCTTTAAGCAACCGTACGCGTATTTCTGGTTCCATGCTGTTATCGGCTGCTATAGTTGACCCGAGATAGTTAAAGGATTGCACTACTTCAAATTAGCGCTATACTATCTGAATTGAGGGACCAATGTTGGATCTTCTAATCGCAGACTTGGCCACCAGGTACTTTGTTTTGCTCTCATTTATGTGCAGCCCCAGATTTCGTGCCGCCTGCTCTATCTGGATGAAAGCTTCCTGTACAGATCTTTGGTTTCTACCACCGATGTCAATATCGTCTGCGTAAGCCAGTATCTGAATGGATTGTTCCTCTCGCCGTTACGTCAGAGTCTCGGATCACTTTCTCCAACGCCAGGTTGAAGAGGACGCAGGCCAGTCCATCCCCTTGTCAAAGCCCGTTAAAGATGTTGAATGGGCTTGATAGTGATCCGGATATATTTACTTGGCTTTTATCATTGGTCCTGGTCAACCTACATAGTCGTGTCAGTTTATTTGGGATGCCGAATTCTCTCATGGCTTTATAAAGTTCTACTCTGGCTATGCTATCATAGGCGGCTTTAAAGTCTATAAATAGATGGTGTAGTGAGTTTTGAAACTCTAGACATTTTTCCATCACCTGCCTTAGGGTGTAAATCTGATCAGTTGTTGATTTGCCTGGGATGAAGCCACACTGGTATGGACCAATGATGACTTTAGCGTATGGAACTATCCTGTCTTGAAGGATAGAGGAGAAAATCTTATACGCGGTACTCAACAACGTTATACCCCGATAATTGCTGCATTTTGTGATATCTCTCTTCTTATGTATGGGGCACAGGATGCCTCTTCGCCAGTCTTCAGGCATAGCTTCTTCTTCCCATACTTGCACTATTATTTCAGGAATTGCTTGGTGTAATGTGGGGCCTTCTATTTTTATCAGTTCCGCTGGGATCCCATCAGATCCCGGGGCCTTATTATTTTTGAGCCGATATATCGCTCTGCTAACTTCGTCTATGCCTGGCGGCGGCAGCATAGTATGATCTTCGGTCATTGGTGGTGTATATTGCGTCATACCGCAGACCCTTTGGTAGAAATTCCGCGCCTGGTGCGGTCCTTGCTCTCTGTACTAATACAGTTCTCGGACGAGATTCTTCTCCCAGGTTGCTTTCTTTCGCCGGTGAACTATTTTTTCATATCTTCTGAGCTCTTTATATTCATCTTCGCATCTTGTTGCATTGCTCGGTACGCAACATTCTTACGTTCAGTCGCTAGCTTACATTCGTCATCGAACCAGTCGTTTCGATCTCTACGACTACTGCCTAAGATGGAGTCACAATTGTTTTAAAACTATTCAACTAGTCCCATTAAATTCTGACTGGTAGAAGCCGAGATATACAAGTTCCTACCAAAAACTTTCCACTACTATAACTAACACTACTGAAAAAAACACATTTTACTTTGCAAACATTTAGGCTTAAAACAATCGATAGCAATGCGTAGATTGAGTATTTTTTCAGTTTTCTCAGGGGTAGAAACCGCTATGAATGAAAAAATTACGCCATCGCAAGCCGAGCGCTAAGCAATTGTCTTAAAACAAGGTCCCATCAAATTTTGACTGGTAAAAGCTGAGATATACGACACGACATACAAACGTACAAACGTAAAACGTACAACGTACAAAAGTACACACGTTCGCTGAAAAATTTTCATGTCCTCTGAATATAAGCTTCGTCCTTTGGGCTCGCAATAAAATAGTACAACACATTGAAATTAAATTTTTTTATCTAAATTCTCCAATTACCAAAAGTATACTGACTTCCACTATTAATGCTGAAAAATAAGAACAGATTCGAAGCACTGCAAATGTGAATTTTCATCCCGATCAATTCACCCGTCTGGGCTGTAGAGAGGACACAGACAGACAGACAGAGATTTTTTTGCTTTTTCTGAGTCGATAATGATAAATTGTTGCGCAAAATAAAGTTATGTGATAAAAAACAACCCATAAAAATTAAACTTTTTCTTGTAAATTCTCTAATAACCAAGAGTATACTGAATTCCACTATAAATGCTGAAATATAAAAATACATACGAAGCACTGCAACCCAACAACAAAACAACCCCAATCGTAAAGCAAGCAGCGATGCCCACAGCGCACACAAAATACAGTCATTATAGTATTAAATGATCTGATGCCGGGAAAAAAAATTTGTATGAGAGCACGAAACGCCAAATCACTCTCAAATTTTAATAGAAAATACTGTCACCGGAAATATACATGTGTGCAAAATTTCAATAAAATTGGACTTTGGGAAGTGGGTAAAAAATTGACCACAAGATCTGGCCACCCAGCCAGCCAGCCACTGGCATGCGAAGTTAATATAGAGAATTTAAAAATGTATATTGTTTTGTGAAATAAAAAACCCTTTATGATCTTAATACATATATTAAAATTAAACTTTGTTTGTATGTCTGTTCACGCTTAACTCGAAGACCGTTCATCCGATATAGCTGTCGATGGGATGTAAGGGGACGGTTGGGTTGGTCGTTTGTAGTAAGGTTGTGGTAATGGTGTTGAGGGGGGCTTACGTGGTGGGTGGCTAGGTAGTGTTTGTATGAGATTGACTCGAGTCCTTGCATTTGATTAATAGAGCTGATATATGCAGGGGATATCTAAAGTCGTTTGCTGATTGTGGGGGAGGGGTGGCTGCTAGTGTGGCGGGTGAAGCCAGGCAACGCTGGGTATTTCAGCTAGTTTTTTGCAAGTTTTCTATTAATTTTTTATTTTTTATATTTACTGTACTTTTGGAAACGTTTACCTGGAAAACCTTCAGTCCTTGTATATAGTATAGTTATTGAAAGGAAACCGACATTTTCGTATATGGTCGTGTAAAAAAGTATTTCAGTTGTCTATGGGAACGTCTCATCATAATCATATTTGGCTTTACAGCCAGTGCTGGCCTCCCGCAAAAAATCTATCCACTGTTCATGATTTCGAGCCGATGCCATCCAGTTTGGCATTCCTAAACTCTGGGCGTCCTATCCTGTCTACGCTATCCTTCCAGCGTAGGCTTGGTCGACCTTGCTGTCGTATTCCATAAATCAACCGCGGTAAAGCTCGTAGATATCATTATTATAGAGTCTGTGGAATCTTCCTTTCTCACATACGGGGCCAACAATTCTTCGTAAGACTTTTCTCTCGAACGCGACTAAAAGGTCAGTATGGTATGACCATTATCTTATACACCAGCAGCTTGGATATTATGGTTAAATTCCTGGATTTCAAGAGTCTTGACATACTAAAGTAGGCTTTGTTGGCTTTGAGCAACCGTACGCGTATTTCTGGTTCCATGCTTTTATCGGCTGCTACAGTTGATCCGAGATAGTTAAAGGATTATACTATTTCAAATTCGCGCTCTACTATTTTAATTGAAGACCAATGTTGGATCTTCTACTGTGCAGCCCCATATTTCGTGCCGACCGCTCGATCTGGGTGAAAGCTTCCTGTACAGCTCTTTGGTTCCTACCAACGATGTCGATGTTGTTTGCGTAAGCCAGTATATGAATCGACTTATAGAGGATTGCTCCTCTTGTCGTTACGTCAGTGTCTCTGATCACTTTATCCAACGCCAGTTTGTAGAAGACGCAGGCCAGTCCATCCCCTTGTCAGAGGCTGTTATAGATGTTGAATGGGCTTGATAGTGATCCGGATATTTTTACTTGGCTCTTAATATTGGTAGTGGTCAACCAACATAGATTTATAAAGTTCTGCTTTGGCTATGCTATCATCATCATCATCATATTTGGCTCCACAACCGGGGTCCGGAGCTGGCCTCCCGCAAAAAGTCTCTGCACCGGTCCCGATTTCAAGCCGATGTCATCCAGTTTGGCATCCCTAAACTCTGGGCGTCCTGGTCTACGCCATCCTTCCAGCGTAGGCTTGCCCGGCCTCGCTGTCGTGTTCCATAAATCCTACCGCAAAGGACTTTCCGAGCAGGATCCTCTTAGCTCATGCGTGCTAAGTGTCCTGCCCACCGGAGCCTACCGAGCTTAATTTTCTTCACGATGTCGACATCGCGGTAACGCTCGTAGATATCATTATTATAGAGTCTCCGGAATCGTCCTTCCGCACATACGGGGCCAACAATTCTCCGTAAGACTTTTTTCTCGAACGCGGCTAAGAGGTCAGTATAAATTTTGCTAAGCACCCTAGTCTCGGATCCATATGTAAGTACTGGTATGACCATTGTCTTATATATCAGCAGCTTGGATGTTATGGTTAAGTTCCTGGATTTCAAGAGTTTTGACAGACTAAAGTAGGCTTTGTTGGCTTTAAGCAACCGTACGCGTATTTCTGGATCCATGCTTTTATCGGTAGCTACAGTTGATCCGAAATAGTTAAAGGATTATACTATTTCAAATTCGCGCTCCACTATTTTAGTTGAAGGACCAATGTTGGATCTTCTACTGTGCAGCCCCATATTTCGTGCCGACCGCTTGATCTGGATGACAGCTTCCTGTACAGCTCATTGGTTTCTACCAACGACTTTCATCATCATATTTGGCTCTACAACCGGGGTCCGGTCCTGGCCACCCGCAAAAAGTCTCTCCAGCGGTCCCGATTTCGAGCCGATGTCATCCAGTTTGGCATCCCTAAACTCTGGGCGTCCTGGTCTACGCCATCTTTCCAGCGTAGGCTTGGCTGGCCTCGCTGTCGTGTTCCATAAATCCTACCGCAAAGGACTTTCCGAGCAGGATCCTCTTCGCTCATGCGAGCTAGGTGTCCTGCCCACCGGAGCCTACCGAGCTTAATTTTCTTCACGATGTCGACATCGCGGTAACGCTCGTAGATCTCATCATTATAGAGTCTCCAGAATCGTCCTTCCTCACATACGGGGCCAACAATTCTCCGTAAGACTTTTCTGTCGAACGCGGCTAAGAGGTCAGAATGCTTGACTATACTGGAAGTATACAAATTTTCTATACTGGTCTCGTTAGCTGTTTCCTGTTTCTGTCCGTATAAACACAGATCTGACTATTCCATCATTGCTTTCGATCAGCTGGCTGACTTTACTCATAGACCATTGTGCTGGCGGAAAATTTTCACCATAAATTTGCATTCTGTCCCCTTAATGCTAAGGCGATTAAAGACATCGTTCCTTTGCCATTCTGTCCAAGCTTTCCTAATTTCTCTTGGCGCTCCAACGAAGGATAAACCATTGTCGCTGTACATACACTCGCATCGACCTCGTCTACTAATAAAAGGATCGAAGCAGGCAAGAAAGGCTATCGAAGTTAGATCGCCCACTATATCAATGTGGACTGCTCTCGTCTTTAAACATACAAAAATCCCAACCCAGGATTTTTTCCTAATGATTTGCTTGCCTTCTCTGTCAAGTACCTTTAATACGAATGGTCCCGCATAATCAACTCCCATGTGCAGAAAAGGCTTTCCTACTTGTACTCTCTCTGCTGGCAGATCGGACATCAACAGCTGTTCCAATCGCGTGAACATATCACGCATTTGTGCAGGAAATTCCGAAGTTCATTACGTAGTTTCCAGTATCGCTGTCGGATAAATTATCTGTACTGAACCATGTTTTGTTATCCTATGTGCAATATCAATCACCAACTATGCCAATCTGGAACCTTCCTTCTTTCCATAGCTTTCCTCTTGCGCTTTCCGTAAAAAATACTGCATCGCAGAAATTCTCTCAATTGCTGTCAGTGAGGAAGACGTTGGGTTTCTACGTCGTGACTATCTATGCTGTCACCTTGTACTAAGGATGTTTGTAAAGTGAAACACATAACCGAGGATATTTAATGCTCTCTCAAGATTGCTGGCATACTCAAGAATCGGTATAATCTCTCGTTCTCTTGGCATCCATATACCAAGACTTTCCTGTACTCTTGTTGCTATATGCACATGCATCTCACTCTCCACTATTCCTGATGGCTCTTTCATGACCAAAATTGCTGGCCATTCACTTTCCGCTAATGTCAACCATGCTGGCCCATGTAACCCTATCTCTGAAGTCCCCTATCTCTGAAGGCATCATGCCATGCCTTAAAAAGTTCGCTGGATTATCCCTAGTGCCGACGTGTCGCCATGCTTTTACATTTGTATTTGTTTGTATAGCCGAAACACGATTTGCAATATAAGTCTTTAAGTCATATGGTAGAGCAACACCACCATTGAGTCTGTCCATATGTATATTCAATACTATCCCATTCCATTTCTATCCGAATCTTAATTATAAGTCGACTGAGCAACTCAGCCGCTGCTAATTCCAATCGTGGTATTGAAATTGTTTTGAGCGGAGAAACTCGTGTTTTTGATACAAGTTATTGGACTAAGGGAATTTTTTTTATTTTTTTTATTTTTATTAAATATTCTTTTATTTCGATGACTTTAAGTTTACATTTTTTAATTATTCTAGGGAGGCCCGCTGTCTTCAGCATTGGCTGCGACCTCTACTAGAATGTTAGTAAATTAACTCTGACTTTTCAACTCGATTTTACTCCCTTTTTATATCCTCAAATTCAATCGATCTTCATCCCCACCACTTACGTATAATCAAATGTAGTTCACAGAACGATATTTCAAATAATAATGCTCCAGATATAGTGCAACGCACTATTATCTGAATGAGCAATTAAATTATTGCCCAATATTATTAATATCTGGATAAGCAATTAAGTCATTAAATTATTGCCCAATGGAATTTGTCAATGGCTCTAGATATAATTCATACACCCAGCCATTGCCTTTGACGATTTCCATTCACCCTTGCTTTATATACCTATACTTGACTTTGGATTTCATTATCCGCTGCCTCATAGCATTGTATTTGGTATGGAACAATTTGGCTATGCTTGCGACGTATTCGGAAATGTGTATTGCTATTTGTTATAGCTGTAGTGTTGTATGTACACATCATTGAATGCACCGCGAGCGCATGAATTATCGTTTTTTAACTGAAGTGGGTATCGGGTGACGAGCTCATGAATATAAAATATTTATGTGTGACATGAAATGTGAGCGCTGCGGCGTACTTTTGATATTGTGTTGCATTATGTGTGACATAAAATGTGAGCGCTGCGGCGTACTTTTGATATTGTGTCGCATTATGTGTGACATGAAATGTGAGCGCTGCGGCGTACTTTTGGTATTGTGTCGCATTTGACGTCGTGGGAAAGAAGATCATATTAGGAGAGGGGATTTGATGAGGCGACATGTAGTGCGATCACTACATCCCACCCCCTATAGAAGAAGGAAATTCCACGGTTGGAATTTTCGGGACAACATTAAAACGGTTGAAGAGCCATATTTTACATAATAATACCATTTGGTCATACTATGTATTTATAAAAATATGTACATGTATGTATAAAAATATGTACATTTTTTTTCTTTTGTTTACATCTTCTAATCTTCCTATTTTCACATTATTAGCTCTATATTTTCCTTTTGGTTATGTATGAATTGTTTTACAATTCCTTAAACATTGATAATTTTTCTTAACTTAATAGCTTAATTTGTTAACACAAAGTTATGAAATAGTTTTATGAGGATGATAATATGAATCTTGGGCTTGTGTTTGGATTAGTGGTGTTATTCTCTAGTTCTTGTACAATTGATTTTTGGGATTGGCCTCCGAGATTAGGTTCTTTTATAACAAAAACTTCGTCGATAGTTTCCTCATTGGGCTGAATATTATTTTCATTTTCAATTGTTTGTAGGCTAATTTTTGACACAATTGTTTTTAATTTAAATTGATATTTATAAATATATAACAGGATTATACAAATTACTAAGGCCAAACTGTATATTACAATATAATGGTGAGCAACATGTTTATCTAAGTGTTGCAAATTCTTTTCTTCCTCTTTCTTTAATAATATTATTTGATAAGAAAGTCTGCCAGATTATTGTTTTCATCGTTCTTAAGCAATTTAATAGGGTTTATAGAAGTTGTGCTAATTTTAGATTTTAAAAGAGTTAAATTTATCATCGGAATGAAGGAATTCCTTAAAAGAGTGCCGTCTTAATGTTGACCATATATTGTCAGAATTTTACTACGTAAATAGCGCAATGATATAAAACACCAAATTGTTATGTTTTTCATTTTCTGCGTAAGAGAGAAAGAGAGAACAAAGCTCCTTACAAACAAAAAAAATACCTTTTTTTTTTTTCAAAAGAAGAAGATGGCAGAAGAGAAGTGAAAGAAACAGTTGTTTGAAGATTAAAAATAATTTATTCAAATATATACAAATATATATATATTTTACTCTCGAACTAAATTTTGTACTGGTGGGATGTCTGAAAGTGTTTCCGGCCGTAATCCAGGGAAAAATACTACGTTGGTATTTGGTAGAGGCCGAAACCATTCCTCTAGGACTCCTACTCCAGGACAAGGTCGTCGTAGTCTTACAACGTATGCGGGGCTTAAACTCAAGCTAAAGTCCTCTTCTTATATTCCCAGACTAAGAATGTCTCCGGTTTTCAAGGTGACGGTTTCCCCATGCCTAAGTCGCACCCCGTTGACATAAGTGTCACTGGAGCTCTCGCAATCCTTGACAGCTATTCTTTCCTCACGGGCATCTATTTCGATTATAGCGTGCCAATCTTCGAGAAACCCTTCCGTAAAGGAATTTCGTTGTTCGACACCATGTTGTACAAGAGCCAGTATGAGTCGGGCAAATAATCTATCGACTCCATTCTGACATGAAAATAGAAAAAAAACTTTTGTTTTTATTCTAAGAACTTATGAGAGTGGATTTAATTTTGGAACTATTGTAACAAAATCTTTATGTTGTTGTTATGGAGTATTTTTAATTTGTTTCCCACTTTAACTTCTGTGTTCCCATCTGATATTATGTTGGTTACCTCATGCGGACCTTCCCATAATGTAGAGAGCTTATTTTTTCCGGTGTGGTTTTTTATAAAAACTTTATCACCTACATTGAATTTTCTATCTTTTGAGCCTCTGTCGTAGTACGTTTTTGACTTCTCTTTTTTATCCATTAAAATTTGTTTGGCGATTTGATAACCATGTTGCAAATGGGCCTTTAGCTCTGTAACATAGTTATCATAATTATAAGAAACTTGAGGACTTCTGTTTATGGAATTGGGTATCCGTGCACGAAATCCATAAATTAGTTCAAAAGTACTAAACTTTGAACTACTATGAGGTGTCGTGTTATATACGAACATTGCGTATGGTAACCAAGTGTCCCATGAAAGTTGGTCTTTGTTGACATAGTGTCTGAGATAGCGGCTAGCGTTCTGTGACTACGCTCTAAAGCTCCGTTTGTTTGTGGATGGTATGGAGTTGTTTGTATCTTTTTGATTTTCAAAAGCTTACACACCTCCTTACTCCAGAAGTTGGTACCTTGATCAGTCAATACCGCATCGGGTGGTTCAAAACGGCATATTATGTGTTCAATAAAACAACGTGCCACAGTTGAAGCTTCAGCGTTTGGAAGAGGCATAGCTTCAGTGAACTTTGTTAAATCGTCCTGAATGGTAAGTATCTTCATAGTTGTCGTGATTTTCATTGGATTTCGTGGATTTTGACTTAGCTTGTTTCTTTTGCAGGATTCGCATTTTCGAATGAATTCCTTTGTATCTTTGATTAAAGTATGTCAATATTACCTTGTTCTGTGACGTTTAACTGTTCGAGAGGTTCCTTGGTTACCTCCGAAAGGTGAATTATGATAGTCATGGAGAATTTTATCGAGCTGTTGTGGATCTGTGAGACTGATTCGGTTGTCCGAATACATATAAATATTGAGTTTTATTTGGGGAAATGCCTGTATTATAGTGGCTTTTAAATAATCAAAAAATGGTTCTTAAGGAGAAATGGATACATCGATGCTTTTAACTTTTTCTTTTTGACAGTAATTTCTGATCTGAATAATGTGGTTTTCTAAAGTAGCTTTTTCTGTAAGACATATTGGCAAAGAGGTTATAATGAATGTTGATGATCTTGTTGCGTTAGGAAATATTTTTAATTCGTTAGGATTGGGGCGAGTATACCCCGAAATATTCCTAAATAATGTTTCCTCTTGTCGTGTTTCGTGAGGTAGAATAAAAATCTGAATTGGAGAACTGTTTTCGGCTAGCGTTATGGGCTTACAAGTTTTGATTATAGTACATTCAGTCGGTGGAGGCTCAACTTTTTCGCTTCCTACTACTGTTATCTCATCAAGGTTTTGATGTTTAGCTTTGCTTCTAGTAGTGACTAAAACTTTGCTATTGTTTGTTTCAACTTGTGTGTCTCCAGGGTTGCGACTGAGTGCATCGGCATTGGCATTAAATTTGCCTGGCTTGTATATGATTTCATATTCCTCTAATGAAATACGACATCGCGCCAATCTCGATGTAGGATCTTTAAGATTTGACAGCCATTAAAGCGGCCTGTGATCCGTGAGAATTGTAAATTTTCTCCCGTAAACGTAAGGACGGAATTGTTTGACGGAAAATATTATTGCTAATAATTCCTTTTCGGTAGTGGTCTCGTCTCAGCAACATTTAAAGTACGGCTGACGTAATATATAGGCTGGTCTTGGCCTATTTTACCTTGGGATAACACGGCTCCTTTTGCACAATCACTTGGATCGGTAGTGATAAGAAATGTTTCTTCGAAATTTGGGTAGATCAATATTTGTGAGGTGATTAATTTTCTTTTTAAAATAACAAAAGCTTCCTTGCATAAAGCATCCCATTTAAAATCTACGTTATTTTTTAAGAAGTTATTTAAGGGTTTAGCTATCAGGGAAACTGAGGAATAAATCTCCGGTAATATCCTACAAATCCCAAAAATGCTTAAATATCATTGGCTTTCTTTGGTCTATGATATGTTTTTACCGCCTCTATTTTATCTGGGTTTGGCTTGATTCCTTCATCACTGATAATGTGTCCCAGGTACACATTATTCGTTTAATAAAATGGCATTTGTCTGCATGCAGTTTTAGTTTGTTAAACCGTAGCCTTGTTAAAACATTTCGCAATTTCATGTTATGTTCGTCCAAAGTAGGTCCATAAACTACAATGTCATCCACAAAAATAAAACATTCTATTCCAATTAGACCCATTAAAACATTATTCATTGTTCGTTGAAAAGTGGCGGGTGCATAGGCATTCGGTTATACTCACAATGACACAATGAAATGAGTGCTGAACGCTGTCTTTTCCCGATCTTCTTCTTGAACTAAGATTTGATGAAAGCCGTTTGCAAGGTTTAACGTGCTGAAATATTTAGATTTACCTAGTTGGTCCAAAATGTCTGTTATATTGAGAAGCGGAAATGCATTTTTTATTACCTTGAGCATCAGGTTTTTTAAGGAACAAGTAAAAGAGGAGAATTCCAAGGTCTGTAACTTGGTCGGATAATGTCGTTTTCGAGCATTTCTTCTACCTGTTTGTCAATTTCAGCTCTTCTTGTTTCTGGCAGTCTATATGGTCTAACATAGATAGGAGGT
The DNA here is from genome assembly GCA_947095585.1 of Nephrocerus scutellatus. Taxonomy (NCBI): domain Eukaryota; kingdom Metazoa; phylum Arthropoda; class Insecta; order Diptera; family Pipunculidae; genus Nephrocerus; species Nephrocerus scutellatus. Next base: position 60,257,271 of record OX352762.1, on the reverse strand, counting down.
TTACCTACTTCAGTGATTATCTGATTTGTGGCTGCATTAGTACAAGTGAGCTTATCTCCAGGTAAGTAAAAGAAATCATTAAACTCACGACATATCTGGACTATAGAAGATTTTTCTTCCTTATTACAGTAGTTTATGTCCACTAACTTTTCCAGATTTTCTAACCGTTTGTATACCGGATCGTTTTCCGGATCTGTTTAAAGAAAATTAAATTCGTCTAAGTTATCCCACTCTAAACACAGATCGCGTGCATTTAGCTGCACTGGGTTTTCATTAATGTTCAGGAGTAAGACTTTTGCAAAGTTGTCACTTGACTGGCCGATGGAAGAGGCCAAAAAGACCCCAGGTGAAACCTGTTTCTTCCGAATGACGACGTCATTTGCACAATTAAAAGCGATTGTAGTAAATAGAGTACTTCGTTCAATTACCTTACTTTGTTGGATTAAACCTTTTTGCACTTGTATCTTACCTTTCTTTGCCTTAGTCTCTCCTTTTATTATCTTTTCTTCATTCTGTGCTTTGATTTGCTCTTTTTGGCTCAAGTTTTTATTTTCATATTTCTTAGATTTCTTCCTTAGATAATTTTTGAAATTGCTTAGTTTTCTCTAAGTCTTTTTGCTTAGGATTAATTTTCTCTAAGGATTTATTATCTCTAAGTATTTTAGCTTAGGAGTTATTTTCTCTAAGTCTTTTTGCTTAGGATTTATTTTCTCTAAGTCTTTTTGCTTGGTTTTACTGCCGACTAAGTTTTTATTAAATTTTTTATTATTTGTTGGTTTTAAATTGAAATTTGAATCATCAAAGGGAGGATCTGTATCGGTGGATCGAAGTTCGCATGGCAACTCGAAGTTTTCAAAGTTGCATGAATTTTCTTCGTATGCCGAACAGAATGGTTTATTTTCCTCCGTTTGGCTTTCTTTGTACGGAATTTCTAGTGTGTTGTTCTTGTAATCTACTACGCACTCAAATTTAGATAAAAAATCATTCCCAATAATACCGTCATAAGAGAAATTAATTTGATTATCAAGTAAATGGAAAGGGTGCTCTAATAAAAGGGTATGTTCGGTTGACTTGAACTCTAAAGTACCATATACCAAACCAAGGGTTTTTAGCGATTCCCCGGCTATGGTAAGTTATGGTGTAGAGATCGTCACCATTTTTTGTATTTTTGTTATATATATTTTTGACCAAGCTAACGTCGGCAGCCGTATCTATTAAAAACGTAGTAAATTTCTTATCCGAAGGATTGAATTTCAGTCGTATCGTTGGTTCCTTAAACTTGGAAAAAAACGAAACGAAAAATCTGAAACTAAATTCTTGGGATGGTACACCTCGGCTTTCGTTGTCATTCGAGAGGAATTGCCGCATGCTTACTCCCGAATGGCATCGTTTCCCGATTCATGCGTCTTCGAGTACCTCACCCCATGGCTATCATTCTGCTTTGAAGTGTATGCAGGTCTATGGTTTCCACTGAAACCATGAGTGGGGTCGCCATTCCTTAAAGGATTTTGTTGGGGCCTGTGGTTGAATAATCGTAACCTACAGGTTGCCTCGGTGTGGTTCCTCTTCTTGCAGTAATTGCAAGTAAGGAATTGCACTTCTTTTTTAATGGGAGGCCTACCCTGAAAGTTTTTAAATTGATTATTCCGGTAACACGTTTCCCTCGTTGACCGGGCTTACCGCATGTTTGACAATACATGGTATCTTGTGGATTCCTGTGGGAAGCAAATTTGTTTTGATAGGTTTGTGGGGAGTGGTCTATGCGTGCAGCATGTCCCTCAGCATGAGCTATAACCTTTTTAGGTCAGCTCCCCCAAAAGCCTTGGCTATAAGCCTAATCTGAACATTTTTTAAACCATCCTCGAACACCTGGGTCGCTAGACGGCGGTTTTCTTGCACCAAGAATTCCATAACCGTCTCATCGCGGGTTGTGTTGAACGGAGTTTAAATTGCTTAGGGCCGTGCAAACCCGTTCGCCAAACTCCTCGACCGATTCCTTGAATTTTTGTTTTGTGGTCAACAGCTCATTATGCGCAGAGGAACGTGTTTTCACCTCCTTGTATTCTGACTCCAGCTTCTCTTTGAGAGCCGCCCAAGTCATAAGTGAGTTGAACTGAGTCAACTCAATAGCGGGACCCTGTAGTCTTGTCTTAACGATGGCCAAAAAGGTAGGTTCGTCACTCTTTTTTATGGAGGTGAAGAGAATGTCACCGCATGATGTGAATTTAGCCAACTCGGCCTGCTTTCTATCGAAAAGGGGTATGATGTTGTAAACATCGGAAATGCTAATTTTGATGTCCATGTCGGACGATTCTTCTTCAGGAATAACCTCCAGATCGGACGAAAAACTTAAATTTGAAGACAAATTAGTATCAGCAATAGCTTTTTCTTGTCTACTAATTTGCCTAGTGATTGGTCTACTTATCTTAGAATGAAAAAATCGACTAGCACTTAAAAACAATATTCGCAAAAAATTCAAAAATTTCGGAGCAACACAGAGTGAGAAAAGGAAAAAAGTTTGCAAAAAAAGGAAAAGACCCAAGATTCAAAACAAAAATGTGTGTTTTTTTTTATGGAAGAATTTTTTCTTATATACCTTAAATTTGTTCTGCTTGCTGTTGTTGATTTCGCTGCTGTTTTTTTCTGCTTGTTGCTGCTGCTGATCTCGCTGTTTTTTCTGCTTGCTGCTGCTGCTGTTGATTTTGCTTTGGGTCTTTTTTTTCTTCTTGCTGCTGCTGCTGTAGATTTCGCTGTTTTTTTGCTTGCTGCTGCTGTTAATTTCGCTGGTGCTACTGCTGTTGATTTCGCCAGGCAGGCTTCGCTCCCTAAAGATGCAGTTACAGCCTGGTATTTTCACTGCCCGAATGTTGGCCAAATACCTCTGCTATAAAGCTGGCAAGGACTTACGGTTTTCGGTAACCATGCTTCCTAATTGGACTAAGGGAAGAGTTACTGCGCGAAGAGTTTTAATTTAAACAAATTTATTTTTTATTTTCGATGACTTTAAGTTTATATTTTTTATATATTTTAGGGAGGCTCGCTGTCTTCAGCAATAGCTGCGACCTCTACTAGAATGTTAGTAAGTTAACTCTGACTTTTCAACTCGATTTTACTCCCTTTTTAAATTCTCTATATTAACTTCACTTGCCCGTGGCTGGCTGGCTGGCTGGCTGGCCAAATCTTGTGATCAATTTTTAACCCACTTCCTACAGCCCGATTTGATATTGAAATTTTGCACACATGTATATCTCCCAAGACAACACTTTCTATTAAAATTTGAGGCCCCTCGGGCCGCGGGGTCGGGGGGCTCCCATACAAATATTTTACAAAATTTACCCGATTTTCTTTAAATTTTGTACACATGTGTGTCTTCGATGTAAAACACTTTTTGTAAAAATTTGGAGCGATCGGCCCCTTGGGGACCCCAATATACAATTTTTAAATATCGCTATATCGCATCAGATCACGGCAAAGTCTGAGCTCTGTGCTTTGTGAGCAGCGCTGTTCGCTGCCGCTGCGTCATTTGGTAAATGATTTTGCCACAAAACGAGCACGCAGTGTGTGTGTGTGTGTGTATCCCCGATTAGAGAATTTACAAGAAAAAATTTTAATTTTTATGGGTTGTTTTTTTATATCCTCAAATCCAATCGATCTTCATCCCCACCACTCACGTATAATCAAATGTAGTTCACATAAATGCACCCATCATCGATATTTCAAATAATAATGCTCTGGATATAGTGCAACGCACTATTATCTGAATAAGCAATTAAATTATTGCCCAATATTAATAATATCTGGATAAGCAATTAAGTCATTAAATTATTGCCCAATATGAACGCATCAGCATAAAATTCGTCAATGGCTCTAGATATAGTTCATACACCCAGCCATTGCCTTTGACGATTTCCATTCACCCTTGCTTTATATACCTATACTTGACTTTGGATTTCATTATCCGCTGCCTCATAGCATTGTATTTGGTATGGAACAATTGGGCTATGCTTGTGACGTATTCGGAAATGTGTATTGCTATTTGTTATAGCTGTAGTGTTGTATATACACATCATTGAATGCACCGCGAGCGCATGAATTATCGTCATTTCATGTAGTGCATCTTGTTCGCTGTCGCCGCCTGATACGCAATCATCCATATAGAAATCATTCTCAATTATCTGAGCAGCATCAGGATACATTTCCTTAGAATCACGACCGCATTGTATGACAGCTTGGACTGCATTATGAGCTGAAGAAGTCATACCATATGTTACAACTGTTAGCCAATACTATCGTAATATCTCCCTGTGTGATTCACGCCAGAAAATCTGTTGAAAATCCCATTGCTGTTGCGCTATACGATTTGGCTGAACATCATCTTGATGTCGGCAGTAAAGAGGTAATAATGAATGTTGATGATCTTGTTGCGTTAGGAAATATTTTTAATTCGTTAGGATTGGGGCGAGTATACCCCGAAATATTCCTAAACAATGTTTCCTCTTGTCGTGTTTCGTGAGGTAGAATAAAAATCTGAATTGGAGAACTGTTTTCGGCTAGCGTTATGGGCTCACAAGTTTTGATTATAGTACATTCAGTCGGTGGAGGCTCAACTTTTTCGCTTCCTACTACTGTTATCTCATCAAGGTTTTGATGTTTAGCTTTGCTTCTAGTAGTGACTAAAACTTTGCTATTGTTTGTTTCAACTTGTGTGTCTCCAGGGTTGCGACTGAGTGCATCGGCATTGGCATTAAATTTGCCTGGCTTGTATATGATTTCATATTCCTCTAATGAAATACGACATCGCGCCAATCTCGATTTTGGATCTTTAAGATTTGACAGCCATTAAAGCGGCCTGTGATCCGTGAGAATTGTAAATTTTCTCCCGTAAACGTAAGGACGGAATTGTTTGACGGAAAATATTATTGCTAATAATTCCTTTTCGGTAGTGGTCTCGTCTCAGCAACATTTAAAGTACGGCTGACGTAATATATAGGCTGGTCTTGGCCTATTTTACCTTGGGATAACACGGCTCCTATTGCACAATCACTTGGATCGGTAGTGATAAGAAATGTTTCTTCGAAATTTGGGTAGATCAATATTTGTGAGGTGATTAATTTTCTTTTTAAAATAACAAAAGCTTCCTTGCATAAAGCATCCCATTTGAAATCTACGTTCTTTTTTAAGAAGTTATTTAAGGGTTTAGCTATCAGGGAAACTGAGGAATAAATCTCCGGTAATATCCTACAAATCCCAAAAATGCTTTAATATCATTGGCTTTCTTTGGTCTATGATATGTTTTTACCGCCTCTATTTAGCTGGGTTTGGCTTGATTCCTTCATCACTGATAATATGTCCCAGGTACACATTATTCGTTTAATAAAATGGCATTTGTCTGCATGCAGTTTTAGTTTGTTAAACCGTAGCCTTGTTAAAACATTTCGCAATTTCATGTTATGTTCGTCCAAAGTAGGTCCATAAACTACAATGTCATCCACAAAAATAAAACATTCTATTCCAATTAGACCCATTAAAACATTATTCATTGTTCGTTGAAAAGTGGCGGGTGCATAGGCATTCGGTTATACTCACAATGACACAATGAAATGAGTGCTGAACGCTGTCTTTTCCCGATCTTCTTCTTGAACTAAGATTTGATGAAAGCCGTTTGCAAGGTTTAACGTGCTGAAATATTTAGATTTACCTAGTTGGTCCAAAATGTCTGTTATATTGAGAAGCGGAAATGCATTTTTTATTACCTTGAGCATCAGGTTTTTTAAGGAACAAGTAAAAGAGGAGAATTCCAAGGTCTGTAACTTGGTCGGATAATGTCGTTTTCGAGCATTTCTTCTACCTGTTTGTCAATTTCAGCTCTTCTTGTTTCTGGCAGTCTATATGGTCTAACATAGATAGGAGGTTTACCTACTTCAGTGATTATCTGATTTGTGGCTGCATTAGTACAAGTGAGCTTATCTCCAGGTAAGTAAAACAAATCATTAAACTCACGACATATCTGGACTATAGAAGATTTTTCTTCCTTATTACAGTAGTTTATGTCCACTAACTTTTCCAGATTTTCTAACCGTTTGTATACCGGATCGTTTTCCGGATCTGTTTAAAGAAAATTAAATTCGTCTAAGTTATCCCACTCTAAACACAGATCGCGTGCATTTAGCTGCACTGGGTTTTCATTAATGTTCAGGAGTAAGACTTTTGCAAAGTTGTCACTTGACTGGCCGATGGAAGAGGCCAAAAAGACCCCAGGTGAAACCTGTTTCTTCCGAATGACGACGTCATTTGCACAATTAAAAGCGATTGTAGTAAATAGAGTACTTCGTTCAATTACCTTACTTTGTTGGATTAAACCTTTTTGCACTTGTATCTTACCTTTCTTTGCCTTAGTCTCTCCTTTTATTATCTTTTCTTCATTCTGTGCTTTGATTTGCTCTTTTTGGCTCAAGTTTTTATTTTCATATTTCTTAGATTTCTTCCTTAGATAATTTTTGAAATTGCTTAGTTTTCTCTAAGTCTTTTTGCTTAGGATTAATTTTCTCTAAGGATTTATTATCTCTAAGTATTTTAGCTTAGGAGTTATTTTCTCTAAGTCTTTTTGCTTAGGATTTATTTTCTATAAGTCTTTTTGCTTGGTTTTACTGCCGACTAAGTTTTTATTAAATTTTTTATTATTTGTTGGTTTTAAATTGAAATTTGAATCATCAAAGGGAGGATCTGTATCGGTGGATCGAAGTTCGCATGGCAACTCGAAGTTTTCAAAGTTGCATGAATTTTCTTCGTATGCCGAACAGAATGGTTTATTTTCCTCCGTTTGGCTTTCTTTGTACGGAATTTCTAGTGTGTTGTTCTTGTAATCTACTACGCACTCAAATTTAGATAAAAAATCATTCCCAATAATACCGTCATAAGAGAAATTAATTTGATTATCAAGTAAATGGAAAGGGTGCTCTAATAAAAGGGTATGTTCGGTTGACTTGAACTCTAAAGTACCATATACCAAACCAAGGGTTTTTAGCGATTCCCCGGCTATGGTAAGTTATGGTGTAGAGATCGTCACCATTTTTTGTATTTTTGTTATATATATTTTTGACCAAGCTAACGTCGGCAGCCGTATCTATTAAAAACGTAGTAAATTTCTTATCCGAAGGATTGAATTTCAGTCGTATCGTTGGTTCCTTAAACTTGGGAAAAAACGAAACGAAAAATCTGAAACTAAATTCTTGTGATGGTACACCTCGGCTTTCGTTGTCATTCGAGAGGAATTGCCGCATGCTTACTCCCGAATGGCATCGTTTCCCGATTCATGCGTCTTCGAGTACCTCACCCCATGGCTATCATTCTGCTTTGAAGTGTATGCAGGTCTATGGTTTCCACTGAAACCACGAGTGGGGTCGCCATTCCTTAAAGGATTTTGTTGGGGCCTGTGGTTGAATAATCGTAACCTACAGGTTGCCTCGGTGTGGTTCCTCTTCTTGCAGTAATTGCAAGTAAGGAATTGCACTTCTTTTTTAATGGGAGGCCTACCCTGAAAGTTTTTAAATTGATTATTCCGGTAACACGTTTCCCTCGTTGACCGGGCTTACCGCATGTTTGACAATACATGGTATCTTGTGGATTCCTGTGGGAAGCAAATTTGTTTTGATAGGTTTGTGGGGAGTGGTCTATGCGTGCAGCATGTCCCTCAGCATGAGCTATAACCTTTTTAGGTCAGCTCCCCCAAAAGCCTTGGCTATAAGCCTAATCTGAACATTTTTTAAACCATCCTCGAACACCTGGGTCGCTAGACGGCGGTTTTCTTGCACCAAGAATTCCATAACCGTCTCATCGCGGGTTGTGTTGAACGGAGTTTAAATTGCTTAGGGCCGTGCAAACCCGTTCGCCAAACTCCTCGACCGATTCCTTGAATTTTTGTTTTGTGGTCAACAGCTCATTATGCGCAGAGGAACGTGTTTTCACCTCCTTGTATTCTGACTCCAGCTTCTCTTTGAGAGCCGCCCAAGTCATAAGTGAGTTGAACTGAGTCAACTCAATAGCGGGACCCTGTAGTCTTGTCTTAACTATGGCCAAAAAGGTAGGTTCGTCACTCTATTTTATGGAGGTGAAGAGAATGTCACCGCATGATGTGAATTTAGCCAACTCGGCCTGCTTTCTATCGAAAAGGGGTATGATGTTGTAAACATCGGAAATGCTAATTTTGATGTCCATGTCGGACGATTCTTCTTCAGGAATAACCTCCAGATCGGACGAAAAACTTAAATTTGAAGACAAATTAGTATCAGCAATAGCTTTTTCTTGTCTACTAATTTGCCTAGTGATTGGTCTACTTATCTTAGAATGAAAAAATCGACTAGCACTTAAAAACAATATTCGCGAAAAATTCAAAAATTTCGGAGCAACACAGAGTGAGAAAAGGAAAAAAGTTTGCAAAAAAAGGAAAAGACCCAAGATTCAAAACAAAAATGTGTGTTTTTTTTTATGGAAGAATTTTTTCTTATATACCTTAAATTTGTTCTGCTTGCTGTTGTTGATTTCGCTGCTGTTTTTTTCTGCTTGTTGCTGCTGCTGATCTCGCTGTTTTTTTTCTGCTTGCTAATGCTGCTGTTGATTTTGCTTTGGGTCTTTTTTTTTCTTCTTGCTGCTGCTGCTGTAGATTTCGCTGTTTTTTTGCTTGCTGCTGCTGTTAATTTCGCTGGTGCTACTGCTGTTGATTTCGCCAGGCAGGCTTCGCTCCCTAAAGATGCAGTTACAGCCTGGTATTTTCACTGCCCGAATGTTGGCCAAATACCTCTGCTATAAAGCTGGCAAGGACTTACGGTTTTCGGTAACCATGCTTCCTAATTGGACTAAGGGAAGAGTTACTACGCGAAGAGTTTTAATTTAAACAAATTTATTTTTTATTTTCGATGACTTTAAGTTTATATTTTTTATATATTTTAGGGAGGCCCGCTGTCTTCAGCAATAGCTGCGACCTCTACTAGAATGTTAGTAAGTTAACTCTGACTTTTCAACTCGATTTTACTCCCTTTTTAAATTCTCTATATTAACTTCACTTGCCCGTGGCTGGCTGGCTGGCTGGCTGGCTGGCTGGCCAAATCTTGTGATCAATTTTTAACCCACTTCCTACAGCCCGATTTGATATTGAAATTTTGCACACATGTATGTAGTTAATATGAAAACACCTTTTAATTTAATTTTTAACACCTTTTATTTTAACAAACTTTATAAAAAAAAGACAATATATTTTAAAGGCAAAAGACAAAAGACAATAGACAATCGCTTAATGGCGATTACCAAAAAAGAATGAATAATAATTGTGTGCTGTCCTCCCTTTTTCCGTTCGTTTGTTCGTTCGTTCGCTTGTTCGTTCGCGTGTTCGTTAGTTTATTCATTTGTCGGTTTGTTTGTTGGCTTGTCGGTTTGTTCGGTTTGTTCGGTGCACTTGTTATTTGTTAGTAAGTCAGTCCGCTCCTTGTCGTCCGCAGTTGTAAGTCCGTCCGCTGTCCGTCTGTGTCTCCTACATTCGGCCGTCCTGCAACGTCGTGCGACCCGCACGAATGGTTCCAAGCCTTCATATATTCAGCGACTGTAGTAGTTTTATGAGGTCCTCCATGATCACCTACTTTCATAACTTCATATCTTCCGTGCGGTAGCTTCTGCTGAATTGAATATGGACCGAAGAATTTCGGTTTAAGTTTTAAACCAGGACCATACTGAGTCCTCTTAATGGCTACTAAGTCACCTAGATTATACGCTGTTGCCTCTTTACGTTTAGAGTTAAAAGTACGACGATTTTCGTCTTGGATCTTTAAGATGTTTTCTTTAGCTTGTTTTCTAAGATCTTCGCGTTCAATATCCAACTCTTTAATCAGCGAGTCTTCCAGCAAGTTCCGAACGTCTATGTCATCTGCATTACGCATTTCAATTCCAGTTAGTACCTTGAAGGGTGAAAACTTGGTGCTTCTTGGTGGGGTGCTATTTATAATGCGTTGAACTCTATCTATGTGTTTGTACCAGTTTGCTGGACTATTATGACATAATTTTGCTAACATTGGTACGATGATACGATGAATGCGCTCTACCTGGCCATTTCCACGTGGTACACCTGTTGCAATAAGTAAGTGATCTATTCTTTCTCGTTTACAATAGTCTTCGAAAACTTTGGCAGTGAATGCTGTACCTCTGTCAGTAATTATTCTTTTCGGATTTCCAAATATAGCTGCCTGTTTTTCTAACCTTTCTATAACCGATATAGCATCTGTGCTTTTAGTTGGATAAAGCCAAACGAATTTGCTGAAAGCGTCGACTACTACCAAAACGTGATTATATCTTTTATGCGTCAATTCCATTGGGCCTACGTGGTCTATATGATAGGTTATTAGTGGTCTGTCTTCTTTGTCTATGGGTGAGAGTAAGCCTTCCTTTTTACCAGCTTTCGCGTCTACAATTAGGCATTCAACGCAACTTTTGACGATTTTGGCTACTTTCAAACTTAACTGAGGAATATAAAATGATTTTTCAATGTAATCCTGTGTTTTCTTTGCAGACATGTGTCCTTGTCGATGTGCAAGGCGGATAATTTCTTCTTCCATTGTTAGTGGTACTACTACTAACTCTTTTACAGCATCTTTGTATAAAACGCCGTTTACTAAATAGAAATCCTCGTAGTTATTGCTTTCTAGCACTTTGACGATTGCTTTTGCCCAGTCATCACTTTGCTGTGCCTCTTTTAGTCTAAAACTAAGTGAATCTTCAAGTAGCATGGATGTCATTCGACTTAAAGCATCAACATGCTTCATTTTAGTTCCAGATCGGTGTTCAATAGTGTAATCAAAATCTTGAAGATACATAGCCCAACGCTCTACTCTTAATGGAATATCCTTTTTCGTCATAGTTAATGTGAAAGCATTACAATCAGTTACGATTTTGAATTTCTTACCGAGAACATAAATACGCCACTTTTTAACGCTTGTATGATCGCCAGAACTTCTAGTTCATACGAATGGTATTTTTCTTCTTCAGGCTTCGTTTTGCGACTCATCCATTGTACAGGGTGATATTGTTGATCATCAACATCTTTCTGGAGAAGGACTGCACCGTAACCGTGCATGCAAGCGTCCGCATGAATTTCGGTCTCTGCGTTTGGATTATAAAGTTTTAAAACTGGAGCACTTACAAGTGCTAATTTTAACTGCTGGAATGCTAATAGTTGTTCTTCGGAAATTTTAAATTTGGCTTCCTTTCGAAGTAAGTCGCTTAATGGCTTTGCAATAACTGCATATCCTTCTATGAATCGTCTAAAGTAAGAGGTTAAACCCAGAAACCTTTGCATAGACTTTTTGTCTCGTGGTACAGGAAACGTTTTAACCGCTTTTACTTTTTCTTCTGATGGTTTAACACCTCCGTTTTCTATTATGTAGCCGAGGAAATTAATTTTCTTCATTAAAAACTGACATTTCTGCCATTTGATTCGCAACCCATGCTCGGCTGCTCTTGCTAAAACTATTCCAAGCTTTTTAAATCCTTCATCTTCATGACGTGCAGGAATTATTATGTCATCCATATATACTACGATTACTCCTTGCTGGACCAGATCACGAAATATCGCAGAAATGTAGCGACAGAAAACTGCTGGCGAATTACAAATACCAAAGGGTACAAATTTGAACTCGAACTGTCCACTGCTTGTTACGAATGATGTGTATCGTCTGGAATTTGGTTCGACTGGGACGTGGAAAAATCCGTTTGTCAAATCAACTGTTGTGAAAACACTAGCTCCTTGCAATCGATCTAAAACATCATCCATCAATACCATTGGAAAATTATCACGCAATATCTTCTCATTTAATTTTCTGAAATCACAGCATAACCGCTTTGTACCATCTTTTTTCGACACCAGGACTACAGGAGATGCATATTCAGACGTGCTTGGTTGAATTATACCTTCCTTTAACCAAGTCCTCACCTGTTCATCAATCGCTTGCTGATCGACATGTGATGTTCTCCTAGGTCTTTGGTAAACAGGTACGTCATCGGTGACGATAATCTTCATTTGAACCGGTGACTTAGAATTTGTTGTAGGCGTATACTTCTGAATCGTGGCTGTTAACGCGGCCGATTGATTCTTACTAAGGTGGGATGAGTCGAAATGTTGTACTTTATCGACTTTGTCTAAGTCGTTCTGTAAACAAAGAGATGTAAATTCATCAAAAAATAGAGTATCTTTCCCTTCCGTGTTAACGCAACAGCTCCTTTCGACCATTAGCTCTTCTTTTAACTTAAACTCAGCATGGCCTTGTGTAAATAATACATCCGTCTCCCTAAAGACGTCGTTACCCAATACAGCTTCATAGCGCAAATCACTATCTTTGGTTACGTGAAATGTTATCTTGAAATTAAAACCGTCTACCTTTATAGTTGTTGGTACATCGCCGATGGTAAGGAGTTCACTTTTTTTGATACCCACCAATCGTCTTTTTTTATTGCCTAGACTTAGATCTTTTAACTTTTTGAATGTGCTATGACGCAACAAACTTAGGTCGGAACCCGTGTCCATCATAGCTTGAAACGATGTTTCTCCAACTATGATCTTTTTAAAAATTAGTCCGCTCTGGAGCTCTCTAGGCACATCTGTCATAGAGTTTACTATATTTCTTTCGATTTTTATTTGCTTTCCTACGGCTTGTTTACATTCGAAACTACGATGACCCAATTGTCGCACTTGAAGCATTTATATTTTCGCTCGTTGTTACTACAATCTTTTGCTTTTGCTATATGTGTAGTAGCTCCACACTTATAGCATTTCCTTGTATATTCAATAGATGATTGTTGTATTGATGTTTTCGGAGAATAAGGATTCGGGTTATTTAATGATTGACGCGAACCATGTATCTTTTCATACACTTTCAATTGCTCCTTCAGCTCCACGACGGTTTTCGCCTGATACAGAACAGTTTTATTAATTTTGGAATCCGGTATGCCATTCACAAAATAACCTAACAAGCTTATTTCTTCTAACTTAATAGGCTTTGCAATTTCCATTAGAGTGTATAAATATTCTTTAAAAGACTCATTATTCTTTTTGCGACGACCTTGCAGCATACGATGAACATCAATGGAAGATAATTTGGTACCAAACTCATCAATAATTGCAGCTTTTAATGAAGCCCAATCTCTAATTCCCGACTGACTTCTCAAAAACAATTTCGCAGCTCCTTTGAGCAATTGTTTAGCATATACGAACTGTTGGAGACTGTTCCAGCCTAAAGTATCGGAATTCTCCTCGAACTCCTGTATCCACTGATGGATGTCTAATGTGTCAGTTCCCGTAAAAGACGATAAGCTATCTTCAATGTCTTTTAATGTGAAGTTTTGTTTAATGACCGGAATAGCTTGTGCTTCTTCATACGAAGCTTCGCTTTCGACTTCTTCCTCATCATTACGCAATAGACCAAAATGTTGGAGAAGTCTGTCTAAAAGTTCAATTTTCCGTCCTTGGTCACTCAAACCCTGCTCCCTTAACTTCCCCCTTAATGTCGGTACCGTCATAGACAAAATGGTCTGAGCGTCCATGTCTTATAGAATGTTGTAATTCTTAAAATTTTAAAATATGTGATATAAGTTTACTTATAGGTAAATGATTATAACCAATGAGTAAATCATTAAATTTTATAAATGAATAGATATATGAATCTGCTTAAAATAGTATTTTAAATTTTACTTAAAATTTAAATTCAAAAAAAATTTTACTGATCTGGCAATTTTAATAATAAAATGTAGTACAGACAGAGTGTTAAAGCTTACGGAAAAAATAAAAATGGGTAAGACTTTCACCCGGCTTTAAAATACAAGAATTATTATTTTTAAATTCTTTCCTTTTAATATGCCTTTTCCTAATAAGTGGAAAGTCAAACAATGTTAAGACTGTTAATTTCTACGAAAATATATTCTCTTATCGTTTGTTTTTTAAAAAAAATGTTTAATATTCCATGACACCGTTACAAAATGAATTGAATAATTTTAATTTGATTTTTCGTTTACAATACTTAACTAAAACTTATATTTTATTATTTTCAATGATCTCGTGTTGAAATAAATACATATGACAATGGTAAAAAAAAAAATGTTGAGACTCAACAACGAAAACTAATAATTCGTTAGAAATATAAAATACTCTTTAATCGTTTACTTTAAAATTATATTATTTTATCTCACCGCAACATTTTAAAAATTTTCGCTCTTCAAATAAATCTGGTGACTTTAGGTTAACAAAACATGTTTTTATTCTGATTTGGTCTTCTCTTAACTAAAGATTTCTTCACTAGCTTGCAACATAGTACAACTTTTTCTAAAATTTGCGAATAATTTCGGCACAAGCAAACCAACTTCCAGATTCTTCCTTCGAATTTAATGCGCAATATTTTATCGTTTTTTGTTCTCGTTTGTGCTCTTTCGCCTTTTATGCTCGACTTATTTCCTTATCGGGAGTAATTCTTTTTTTCGTTGATGATGTTAGAAAAATATTGATGAGTGGACAAAAAACAATTTTTAAAATGATTTGTACATTAGTTTACACCCTTAAGTTCAAAACCAATGTGTTGTTTGGAGGAATTTGTGGTGGTGCTCCACGGGCGCCATATGCCATGTGTGGAGGACAAGTTATGCGTCGTTTTCCCTCAACTTTTTTTTTTTCGGACGAGCCCCCAAATTTCTAGTTAATATGAAAACACCTTTTAATTTAATTTTTAACACCTTTTATTTTAACAAACTTTATAAAAAAAAGACAATATATTTTAAAGGCAAAAGACAAAAGACAATAGACAATCGCTTAATGGCGATTACCAAAAAAGAATGAATAATAATTGTGTGCTGTCCTCCCTTTTTCCGTTCGTTTGTTCGTTCGTTCGCTTGTTCGTTCGCGTGTTCGTTAGTTTATTCATTTGTCGGTTTGTTTGTTGGCTTGTCGGTTTGTTCGGTTTGTTCGGTGCACTTGTTATTTGTTAGTAAGTCAGTCCGCTCCTTGTCGTCCGCAGTTGTAAGTCCGTCCGCTGTCCGTCTGTGTCTCCTACATGTATATCTCCCAAGACAACACTTTCTATTAAAATTTGAGGCCCCTCGGGCCGCGGGGTCGGGGGGCTCCCATACAAATATTTTACAAAATTTACCCGATTTTCTTTAAATTTTGTACACATGTGTGTCTTCGATGTAAAACACTTTTTGTAAAAATTTGGAGCGATCGGCCCCTTGGGGACCCCAATATACAATTTTTAAATATCGCTATATCGCATCAGATCACGGCAAAGTCTGAGCTCTGTGCTTTGTGAGCTGCGCTGTTCGCTGCCGCTGCGTCATTTGGTAAATGATTTTGCCACAAAACGAGCACGCAGTGTGTGTGTGTATCCCCGATTAGAGAATTTACAAGAAAAAATTTTAATTTTTATGGGTTGTTTTTTTATATCCTCAAATCCAATCGATCTTCATCCCCACCACTCACGTATAATCAAATGTAGTTCACATAAATGCACCCATCATCGATATTTCAAATAATAATGCTCCGGATATAGTGCAACGCACTATTATCTGAATAAGCAATTAAATTATTGCCCAATATTAATAATATCTGGATAAGCAATTAAGTCATTAAATTATTGCCCAATATGAACGCATCAGCATAAAATTCGTCAATGGCTCTAGATATAGTTCATACACCCAGCCATTGCCTTTGACGATTTCCATTCACCCTTGCTTTATTGTTTGAAAATATTATTGCTAATAATTCCTTTTCGGTAGTGGTCTCGTCTCAGCAACATTTAAAGTACGGCTGACGTAATATATAGGCTGGTCTTGGCCTATTTTACCTTGGGATAACACGGCTCCTATTGCACAATCACTTGGATCGGTAGTGATAAGAAATGTTTCTTCGAAATTTGGGTAGATCAATATTTGTGAGGTGATTAATTTTCTTTTTAAAATAACAAAAGCTTCCTTGCATAAAGCATCCCATTTGAAATCTACGTTCTTTTTTAAGAAGTTATTTAAGGGTTTAGCTATCAGGGAAACTGAGGAATAAATCTCCGGTAATATCCTACAAATCCCAAAAATGCTTTAATATCATTGGCTTTCTTTGGTCTATGATATGTTTTTACCGCCTCTATTTAGCTGGGTTTGGCTTGATTCCTTCATCACTGATAATATGTCCCAGGTACACATTATTCGTTTAATAAAATGGCATTTGTCTGCATGCAGTTTTAGTTTGTTAAACCGTAGCCTTGTTAAAACATTTCGCAATTTCATGTTATGTTCGTCCAAAGTAGGTCCATAAACTACAATGTCATCCACAAAAATAAAACATTCTATTCCAATTAGACCCAAGGTCTGTAACTTGGTCGGATAATGTCGTTTTCGAGCATTTCTTCTACCTGCTTGTCAATTTCAGCTCTTCTTGTTTCTGGCAGTCTATATGGTCTAACATAGATAGGAGGTTTACCTACTTCAGTGATTATCTGATTTGTGGCTGCATTAGTACAAGTGAGCTTATCTCCAGGTAAGTAAAACAAATCATTAAACTCACGACATATCTGGACTATAGAAGATTTTTCTTCCTTATTACAGTGGTTTATGTCCACTAACTTTTCCAGATTTTCTAACCGTTTGTATACCGGATCGTTTTCCGGATCTGTTTAAAGAAAATTAAATTCGTCTAAGTTATCCCACTCTAAACACAGATCGCGTGCATTTAGCTGGGTTTTCATTAATGTTCAGGAGTAAGACTTTTGCAAAGTTGTCACTTGACTGGCCGATGGAAGAGGCCAAAAAGACCCCAGGTGAAACCTGTTTCTTCCGAATGACGACGTCATTTGCACAATTAAAAGCGATTGTAGTAAATAGAGTACTTCGTTCAATTACCATACTTTGTTGGATTAAACCTTTTTGCACTTGTATCTTACCTTTCTTTGCCTTAGTCTCTCCTTTTATTAACTTTTCTTCATTCTGTGCTTTGATTTGCTCTTTTTGGCTCAAGTTTTTATTTTCATATTTCTTAGATTTCTTCCTTAGATAATTTTTGAAATTGCTTAGTTTTTTCTAAGTCGTTTTGCTTAGGATTTATTTTCTCTAAGTCTTTTTGCTTAGGATTAATTTTCTCTAAGGATTTATTATCTCTAAGTATTTTAGCTTAGGAGTTATTTTCTCTAAGTCTTTTTGCTTAGGATTTTTTTTCTCTAAGTCTTTTTGCTTGGTTTTACTGCCGACTACGTTTTTATTAAATTTTTTATTATTTGTTGGTTTTAAATTGAAATTTGAATCATCAAAGGGAGGATCTGTATCGGTGGATCGAAGTTCACATGGCAACTCGAAGTTTTCAAAGTTGCATGAATTTTCTTCGTATGCCGAACAGAATGGTTTATTTTCCTCCGTTTGGCTTTCTTTGTACGGAATTTCTAGTGTGTTGTTCTTGTAATCTACTACGCACTCAAATTTAGATAAAAAATCATTCCCAATAATACCGTCATAAGAGAAATTAATTTAATTATCAAGTAAATGGAAAGGGTGCTCTAATAAAAGGGTATGTTCGGTTGACTTGAACTCTAAAGTACCATATACCAAACCAAGGGTTTTTAGCGATTCTCCGGCTATGGCAAGTTATGGTGTAGAGATCGTCACCATTTTTTGTATTTTTGTTATATATATTTTTGACCAAGCTAACGTCGGCAGCCGTATCTATTAAAAACGTAGTAAATTTCTTATCCGAAGGATTGAATTTCAGTCGTATCGTTGGTTCCTTAAACTTGGAAAAAAACGAAACGAAAAATCTGAAACTAAATTCTTGGGATGGTACACCTCGGCTTTCGTTGTCATTCGAGAGGAATTGCCGCGTGCTTACTCCCGAATGGCATCGTTTCCCGATTCATGCGTCTTCGAGTACCTCACCCCATGGCTATCATTCTGCTTTGAAGTGTATGCAGGTCTATGGTTTCCACTGAAACCATGAGTGGGGTCGCCATTCCTTAAAGGATTTTGTTGGGGCCTGTGGTTGAATAATCGTAACCTACAGGTTGCCTCGGTGTGGTTCCTCTTCTTGCAGTAATTGCAAGTAAGGAATTGCACTTCTTTTTTAATGGGAGGCCTACCCTGAAAGTTTTTAAATTGATTATTCCGGTAACACGTTTCCCTCGTTGACCGGGCTTACCGCATGTTTGACAATACATGGTAGCTTGTGGATTCCTGTGGGAAGCAAATTTGTTTTGATAGGTTTGTGGGGAGTGGTCTATGCGTGCAGCATGTCCCTCAGCATGAGCTATAACCTTTTTAGGTCAGGTCCCCCAAAAGCCTTGGCTATAAGCCTAATCTGATCATTTTTTAAACCATCCTCGAACACCTGGGTCGCTAGACGGCGGTTTTCTTGCACCAAGAATTCCATAACCGTCTCATCGCGGGTTGTGTTGAACGGAGTTTAAATTGCTTAGGGCCGTGCAAACCCGTTCGCCAAACTCCTCGATCGATTCCTTGAATTTTTGTTTTGTGGTCAACAGCTCATTATGCGCAGAGGAACGTGTTTTCACCTCCTTGTATTCTGACTCCAGCTTCTCTTTGAGAGCCGCCCAAGTCATAAGTGAGTTGAACTGAGTCAACTCAATAGCGGGACCCTGTAGTCTTGTCTTAACGATGGCCAAAAAGGTAGGTTCGTCACTCTTTTTTATGGAGGTGAAGAGAATGTCACCGCATGATGTGAATTTAGCCAACTCGGCCTGCTTTCTATTGAAAAGGGGTATGATGTTGTAAACATCGGAAATGCTAATTTTGATGTCCATGTCGGACGATTCTTCTTCAGGAATAACCTCCAGATCGGACGAAAAACTTTAATTTGAAGACAAATTAGTATCAGCAATAGCTTTTTCTTGTCTACTAATTTGCCTAGTGATTGGTCTACTTATCTTAGAATGAAAAAATCGACTAGCACTTAAAAACAATATTCGCGAAAAATTCAAAAATTTCGGAGCAACACAGAGTGAGAAAAGGAAAAAAGTTTGCAAAAAAAAGGAAAAGACCCAAAACTCAAAACAAAAATGTGTGTTTTTTTTATGGAAGAATTTTTTCTTATATACCTTTAATTTGTTCTGCTTGCTGTTGTTGATTTCGCTGCTGTTTTTTTCTGCTTGTTGCTGCTGCTGATCTCGCTGTTTTTTCTGCTTGCTGCTGCTGCTGTTGATTTTGCTTTGGGTCTTTTTTTTCTTCTTGCTGCTGCTGCTGTAGATTTCGCTGTTTTTTTGCTTGCTGCTGCTGTTAATTTCGCTGGTGCTGCTGCTGTTGATTTCGCCAGGCAGGCTTCGCTCCCTAAAGATGCAGTTACAGCCTGGTATTTTCACTGCCCGAATGTTGGCCAAATACCTCTGCTATAAAGCTGACAAGGACTTACGGTTTTCGGTAACCATGCTTCCTAATTGGACTAAGGGAAGAGTAACTGCGCGAAGAGTTTTAATTTAAACAAATTTATTTTTTATTTTCGATGACTTTAAGTTTATATTATATATTTAAGGGAGGCCCGCTGTCTTCAGCAATAGCTGCGACCTCTACTAGAATGTTAGTAAGTTAACTCTGACTTTTCAACTCGATTCTACTCCCTTTTTAAATTCTCTATATTAACTTCACTTGCCCGTGGCTGGCTGGCTGGCTGACTGGCTGGCTGGCTGGCCAAATCTTGTGATCAATTTTTAACCCACTTCCTACAGCCCGATTTGATATTGAAATTTTGCACACATGTATATCTCCCAAGACAACACTTTCTATTAAAATTTGAGGCCCCTCGGGCCGCGGGGTCGGGGGGCTCCCATACAAATATTTTACAAAATTTACCCGATTTTCTTTAAATTTTGTACACATGTGTGTCTTCGATGTAAAACACTTTTTGTAAAAATTTGGAGCGATCGGCCCCTTGGGGACCCCAATATACAATTTTTAAATATCGCTATATCGCATCAGATCACGGCAAAGTCTGAGCTCTGTGCTTTGTGAGCAGCGCTGTTCGCTGCCGCTGCGTCATTTGGTAAATGATTTTGCCACAAAACGAGCACGCAGTGTGTGTGTGTATCCCCGATTAGAGAATTTACAAGAAAAAATTTTAATTTTTATGGGTTGTTTTTTTATATCCTCAAATCCAATCGATCTTCATCCCCACCACTCACGTATAATCAAATGTAGTTCACATAAATGCACCCATCATCGATATTTCAGATAATAGTGCGTTGCACTATATCCGGAGCATTATTATTTGAAATATCGATGATGGGTGCATTTATGTGAACTACATTTGATTATACGTGCAATTAAAGCAATTAAATTATTGCCCAATATTAATAATATCTGGATAAGCAATTAAGTCATTAAATTATTGCCCAATATGAACGCATCAGCATAAAATTCGTCAATGGCTCTAGATATAGTTCATACACCCAGCCATTGCCTTTGACGATTTCCATTCACCCTTGCTTTATATACCTATACTTGACTTTGGATTTCATTATCCGCTGCCTCATAGCATTGTATTTGGTATGGAACAATTGGGCTATGCTTGTGACGTATTCGGAAATGTGTATTGCTATTTGTTATAGCTGTAGTGTTGTATATACACATCATTGAATGCACCGCGAGCGCATGAATTATCGTCATTTCATGTAGTGCATCTTGTTCGCTGTCGCCGCCTGATACGCAATCATCCATATAGAAATCATTCTCAATTATCTGAGCAGCATCAGGATACATTTCCTTAGAATCACGACCGCATTGTATGACAGCTCGGACTGCATTATGAGCTGAAGAAGTCATACCATATATTATAACTGTTAGCCAATACTATCGTAATATCTCCCTGTGTGATTCACGCCAGAAAATCTGTTGAAAATCCCATTGCTGTTGCGCTATACGATTTGGCTGAACATCATCTTGATGTCGGCAGTAAAGGCTCGCTCTGTAGAGACGCCCACCGACGCAAAAAATATTATCCTTATCAAAAATTGGTTTGAGAGATTCAATTTTGCTGTGCTCTGGTAGCTGTCCATTGTTACGAAGACCACTAATCTCATTTCCATAGCTTTCCTTTTGCGCTTTCCGTAAAAAATACTGCATCGCATAAATTCTCTCAATAGCTGTCAGCGAGGAAGACGTTGGGTTTCTACGTCGTGACTATCTATGCTGTCGCCTTGTCCTAAGGATGGTTGTAAAGTGAAACACATAACCGAGGATATTAAATGCTCTCTCTAGACTGCTGGCATACTCAAGAATCGGTATAATCTCTCGTTCTCTTGGCATCCATTTACCAAGACTTTCCTGTACTCTTGCTGCTATATGCACATGCATCCCACTCTTCACTATTCCTGATGGCCCTTTCATGACCGAAAAAATTCACTTTCCGCTAATATCAACCATGCTGGCCCATGTAACCATATTGTGCTGTCCCCTATCTCTGAAGGCTTCATACCACGACTTAAAAGGTAAGCTGGATTAACCCGGGTGCCAACGTGTCGCCATGCTTTCACATTTTTATTTGTTTGTATAGCCGAAACACGATTTGCAACATTAGTCTTTAAGTCACATGGTAGTTTTTGCAACCAGAGCAATACGACCATTGAGTGTGTCCATAATATATATTCAATACTATCCCATTCCATTGCTGTCCGAATCTTTATTATAAGTCGACTAAGCAACTCAGCCGCTGGTAATTCCAATCGTGGTATTGAAATTGTTTTAAGCGGAGCAACTCGTTTTTTTGATACAAGTAGCTTACTAGTTACCTTCCCATCCGGTTTCTCTACTAGGGCATATATCACTGCCCCGTATGCGATCATTAAAGCATCCGAGAAGCGATGAATTTGAATTCTTGCTTTCCGACTCGTTCCGAGCCATCTGTCAATAGTAAGCCTTTCCAGCTGTCGAATATCTTTCCATAATGCTGTCCATCTGTTTTTTATGTCAACTGGCACCTCCTGATCCCATTCAAGACTTAGACGCCACAAGTTCTGAATTAAAATCTTTCCTGAAATTGTTAATGGTGTAATATATCCATTCGGATCATATAATTGAGCTACAAAGCTAAGAATCTTTCGTTTCGTAATTTTACTATCTATCTCTATTGTCTTCACAGTAAATGTAAATTGATCGGCATTGATCAACCATTGCAGCCCCAATATTTAAGCTTGCTCTCCGCTATCGAAAATCGTTGTATTTTCACGGTCTGTAATGAATTTGCTTCCTAGGAATTCGCTGTTCGAATTCCACTTTCGCAAATCAAATCCTGCTTTCCTCAATATTTTATCGTTGTAAATCCCATTGCTGTTGCGCTATACGAATTTGCCTGAACATCATCTTGATGTCGGCAGTAAAGGCTATCCGATGTCTTCGAAATCGCAGCACTATCTCAAATAAATGCCGCTTTAACCTTTCCCCAAGTTGTTGTATTTCATTGAGTGAAATACCCTTATCTGTCCGACAGCTGGTATCAAAAACAACATGAAACTTTTTCGTTATACAGTGATGCGGAATGTAATATACTAACTCTCCAGCTTTCGGCTGTTCGGTTGCTCTTGCCATGTGCTTAAGATGCTCATACTCTCGCATAAAATTTATATATTTTTCTTTTAAGGCTGGATCTCTATCAAGTCTTCTTTCCAAAAATAAAAATCTTCTCAATGCTGTCTCTCTTGTACTACCGATATTTCTTATATCTGGCTTTAACGGAATTGTGACAATAAATCGGCCTTCATTATTACGGCTGGCTGTCCTGATAAAATTCTCTTCAACTTCTTGCTCTTCCTTGTTCTTGTATCTGATCCATTTCCCAAAGCTGTCGTACCATGCTAAAATTAAAATTAATATATAAAGAATGTATTTTTTACTCTGAAATATTGTGGAAATATAAAATGAAATTCAATATCGAATATTGCAGTCGAATAATAAAGAACTTATAAGTCGTGGAGGAATCATTGGTCCTTCGTAGCCGAATATAAATCCAGAAAGCAACGCTGAAAATCGACTTCAGTCGCTGTAAAATCGCACACATAAAATTAATTTTATTTCTCGAAAATCATTTTGGCAGGCGAATAGCATTTTCGCATCACACATAAAATTAGTTTATTTGCTCAATTCGTAATTTCGCATCAAGCATAAAATTAATTTGCATTTCGCTCACTTCACATTTTTGCATCGCATTCGCACAAAAATCGAGTCGATAAGCATTTCAGACATCGTGCCTAACATCTTAACCTAACTAATTTAACTAACCTAATCGAACCGCATGGCGCCACCTGAGAATTAAAGGCTGGCTGATTTAAAAACCAGCCGGTCAAGCATAAAAGGCTCACAAACAAAAATAAAGAATTACGTGGAGGCAAATAATGCAAGGATGTCGGAGTTCAACGCAATCTCTAGGTTAGGATTGTTAGACAATTTCTTCAGCCAATTCGAAACAGTACAGGCTAGCATCGAGAGTCTGGACCCTACGGAGTTGGAGAAGGATGTTCGTTGCACCTCGTCGTCTTCCGAAAAAAAATTGCCGCATTTCAACGGAAATTATACGGAGTGGCACGATTTTTACAGATCATTCTGTACATTAGTGCACGGCGATGAGCATTTATCACCGATCGAAAAATTTACTCATTTGCGAAACTGCTTGCGAGAGCCAGCAAGTAACACTGTCAAGGCGCTGGAAATGACCGAAGCAAACTACCAAGAGGCGCTTAAGCTGCTGCGTGAAAGATATGAAAATAAGCGCAGCATCTTTCAGGCGCACATTCGTGCATTGCACGAAATTAAGCCAGTTTCAAGGTCAGCATCGTCACTGCGCAATCTTGTTGACACAGTAAACTGCAACATGCGGGCGTTGACATCGTTGGGAAGTCAAGAGGAACTTTGCAATGCATTTTTGCTGTTCGTGGTAACAAATAAATTAGACGACGCGTCGTTAGCCATATGG
The DNA here is from genome assembly GCA_947095585.1 of Nephrocerus scutellatus. Lineage (NCBI taxonomy): Eukaryota > Metazoa > Arthropoda > Insecta > Diptera > Pipunculidae > Nephrocerus > Nephrocerus scutellatus. The sequence goes on along the minus strand of OX352762.1, from coordinate 60,233,303 downwards.
GAAGAGGAAGTATCTAATGACAAACTACCTGTTTGGAAGGATTTGGAGCGATGCTTAACAAGACGTTGCCAAGCATTAGAAAACAAGGAGTATAATTCTGGGCCCAGTTCATCATCAGTATCTAGACCGCATCCGGCCAAGCCAGTTATTAATCGGTACTCCGGCCGTAGCACTACTTTGAGTGCAACCGTTTCAAGTTCTCGACAATGGCAATGCGTTCTTTGTAACAGCCATGATCATGGTATAACTCGTTGCCAAAGATTCAATTTATTAACGGCGGGGGAGCGGTTTAACGAAGCCAAGAAGTTAGAATTGTGTATCAATTGTCTGAACAAGGGTCACAAGGTGCGATTTTGTCGAGCTGGTCTTTGCTTGAAATGCAAAGGACGGCATCATACTCTTTTGCATCGTGAAGCAGAGGATCCGGTACTTCCAAAACAAACAAATACCGCTCTGAGATTTGAGCAGAATAAATCCAAGGCAGTGCTTCACTCATCATGCAAGTCGGATCCTGTTTCGTTTAATAAGCCTGAGTCAGTTATTTTGGCTACGGCGATAATTAAGGTTCGCAACCAACAAGGAATAGCAATAGAATGCCGTGCATTGCTAAACTCCGGATCGCAGTTGAATTTCATTTCGGACGCCCTAGCGCGGGCGTTAACTTTCAAAAGGATGAAGGCGGACGTCCTAATCAACGGATTGAATGATGCGCACACGCGCGTAAAGCACAAGGTTGTCGTCCAAATTGAGTCTCGATCAAGTCGCATCGCCACAGGTTTGGAGATGATGGTAGTACCAAAAATCACCGCTGAACAACCAAGGCATCCAATTAACATCGAGGATTGGGAAATTCCAAACAACATTCAAGTAGCAGTCCGAATTTCATCGTCCGCAACGAGTGGATATTTTGATTGGAGCTGAAGTGTTCTACGATTTGATGAGTGTGAATCATATGAAGATGTCTGATGGCTTGCCAACGTTGCACGAGTCCAAATTTGGATGGATCGTTGCTGGTAAGATTCCTGGTAGCAATAATAACCATGTTCTTTATAATTCTGCAGACGAATCAATGCAAGATGGGACTCGCGTCGCTGCGATGGAGCGAATTCATGAAAGGTTTTGGACCATAGAAGGATTTGAGGCAATTGAGAAAACGTTCACATGAGAGGAGCAGGAATGCGAGGAGCATTTTATGCAACCATGGACGATTCATCGTTAAATTACCGCTTAAGGGAGAGGTGTCGTCGCTCGGCGACAGTTTTTGGATAGCCAAACCTAAACCTAGAAAGCCGGTTGCAACGGAATATTGAGGTTCTCCAGCTGTATCGGGAATTCATGATTGAGTACGAGGCCTTAAACCATATGGAAAGGGTGGATGTCGAAAGGGGCTCAAAATGCATGTATTTTCTGCCCCATCATTGCGTTCTCGAGCCAGAGAGCGCATCAACGAAGCTACGTGTCGTTTTTGATGCTTCGTGTAGAACTACTTCGGGCGAATCGCTAAATTCAATTTTAAAAGTCGGGCCAACTATCCAAAAGGATTTATTTTCAACTATTTTGCGCTTCATAGTTCACCGCTTCGCCTTAATCGATGACATATCGAAGATGTATCGGCAGGTTTCTCTGGATAAAGAGCAAACTTACTTGCAATGTATTTTATGGCGAGCTAATTCATTCGACCCATTGCAAGTATTTCGACTTAAAACCGTAACTTACGGAACGGAGCCTACCTCATTTCTCGCTATTCGATGTTTGCACTATCTTGCGCAGGAGTGCATCACGACGCTCCTATTGGGCGCCATGGCAATACTGACGGACTTTTACGTGGATGGTATGATTTCTGGCGCCGACACAATAGAACAAGCATTGCAGCTGTGAGAGGAGTTGGATAAAATATTAAAGGCTGGGTGTTTCGCATTAAGAAAATGGGCATCCAATGATCACCGTCTGATGCATGGAATTCCTGATACATCTCCACTCCAGTAATGCCAATTCGTTTCGAGTCTAGCGACTGTGTGAAAACATTGGGGCTCTCGTGGAATCCAGCAGAAGATGTTTTTCGATACGAGTATATTGCCAAGGTTACAGATGCCCTAGTCTCCAAAAGTCGAGTCTTAGCAGACATTGCAACCTTATTCGACCCATTGGGTCTGCTTAATCCCGTCGTCGTAGCAGCCAAGATTTTCATTCAGCATTTGTGGCGATTGAGACTTGTTGTGTGCGAAGTCTCGAGTAGCGCCAATCAAAACGGTCTCATTGCCTCGCCTTGAGCTTTGTGCTGCGGAGCTCTTATCAAATCTATTGCATCGGGTCGTTTCGGAGCTGGAGCTCACATTCGATAGAGTCTTTTGTTGGACTGATTCTAAGATCGTTCTTAATTGGATAGCGGCTCACCCAGCTAACTGGACCACCATCCTGTCAAACAGAGTCGTGACAATTCAACGATTGACTGAAAAATATGCTTGGAATTACGTGAGTACAAGAAATAATCCAGCAGATTTCGTTTCAAGGGGTTTAGCCCCTGAAAAATTAAGCCAATGCACCATGTGGTTTGATGGTCCACAGTTCTTGGCGTTTGATGTCACACATTGGCCGACGCAAGAAAGGTCACAGATGCGCCGGAACGAAGAAAGATGGAAGTTACTCTGGTCGCGTCGAAGAAGAACGAAAACATTGTTTCATCGTGTCGTTTTGTCAATTCATATGAGAGGATGCTGAGAGTCTTTGCATATGACTTACGCTTTATTGATGAGCGTATATTTAAGCAAAAAACTAAATTACGAGACTGCTGTTTCACTCCAGGTGAATTATCAAGAGCACAGAAGTATATCGTTCGGGCGATACAGAGGGACACGTTTGCTGAGGAATACCGACAAATTTTGTTGGACAAGCCAATTTCCAATCGAAGTCGTTTGAAGAAGTTAAGCCCGTTTCTTGATAAGGAATATTTAATTCGCATAGGAGGACGTCTACAGCACGCAGGCTTGTCATATGATATAACTCACCCCCTTTTATTACCAAATTTGTCCTTTCGCTTTTCGAACACTTTCATTGCAGGAACCTGCATGCTTGGCCACAAGCACTTTTAGCCGCTGTGCGCAATCAATTTTGGGTCCTTCAAGGAAGAGACGTTGCTCGCAGAGTCGTCCATCGGTGCCTTAAATGTGATAGCTTGCGCTAAGGATAGCATCGAATTTAGACACATACCTCCACGATCCCCACATTTTGGTGGTTTGTGGGAGGCAGCCATAAAGTCTGCCAAGAACCACCTTAATCGAGTCCTCGGGGATTCCGTTCTGACCTACGAAGAAACCTGCACGGTAATCGCCAAAATAGAGGCCGTATTGAACTTGCGACCACTCACACCGATGTCATCGAATCCGTCAGATTATTCGGCGCTCACACCCGGTCATTTTTTAGTTGCTAAACGCAATAATTGAGCCTGACTTGACGGACTTAAAGGTGAGTCGTCTTAATCGGTTACAAATAATTTGACGATTGCAACAAGGATTTTGGGAAAGATGGTTGAAGGAATATGTTGTGTGAAATGGACGTCTGCATCGCGCATAAACCTGGGTACGTTAGTGCTTTTAGCCGAGGACAACATTTCGCCACAAAAATGGCATCTTGGGCGGATTTTAGAAGTGCATCCAGGCAAGGATGGAATCGTTTGGGTGGCAACAGTCAAAACAGAGCATGGGTCATTCAAAAGGGCCATTCATCAACTCGCGCCGCTACCACTTTACGACGAGGATGATTGTTTGAAACCACGGTGAGTGCTTTCAACGGGGGGCTGTATGTTGCGGCGTGTAAACACTGGTGAAGACGCCAAAAATCAAAAAGGCAAAAAGAAGAAAGAGGAGCTAAGTTCGTTCGTCGTCACCATTTCTATTATTCGGTCATTGCTTTTTTCTCTCGTAAAATTGACTTCGTCAAAAGTGTTCTTTCTTAATATAAATATATAAAGAATGTACTTTTTACCCTGAAATATTGTGGAAATATAAAATGAAATTCAATATCGAATATTGCAGTCGAATAATAAAGAACTTATAAGTCATGGAGGAAACACTGGCCAAAATTGAAATTTGCTCTTGACTTCTCCTTCGGCTCGCATTACAGTAGCAGTTCCATCGCGATGAGTCGGACATAACACGCTGTTATGCATCTGTTTACCTGGGCAACGAGGGCATGGTTGTTGATAACAGCTGTCCATGAAGTGACCTTTCTTAAGACAATTTTCACAGAGTCCTCTCTTCTGGACGAGGCTTTTGCGTGAGCGTAAACTCAGCTCTCTGTATTGTTTACATTCATACAGCTGATGCTCCTCATTACATATTTTGCACCTATGACGACATATCGATGGAATGCTGTACGCTCTAGACGGTGGTTTTGATGGGCTTCCCATGATATTAGCTGTCCATTTCGCATGATGGATTTGCTTGCTGTCCAAATTGCTCCTTTCCGGTATTTCTAATCGCAGCAGCTTGCCTTTCGATGAAATCTAAAATTTCTTTAGCTGTCGGAGTCTCAGATTGTCGTTGCAATTCCCAATGTTTTGCTGTCTCAGGATCAAAAAGTTCATGCAACATATGGACAATAACAATGTCCCAGTACTCCACTGGCAGACCCTGTGCCTTAAGCTGGCGCATCGTTTCATGTGAAACATTGGACATTCTTTCAAGTTCATCGGATGTTGGCTGGCTGTGTAAAATTGGCAGACGAAAAAATTGGCGAAGAAGCTCTCGATAAGTCCAATACTTTTTGTTATACAGCGGATTGAGACGATCCCAGGCCTCTTGATAATTCCCATCCGAGAGCTGCCATTCGCCCATCGTCTGTGCTGCCTTTCCAATATGCGACTTCTTCAGATATGAACATTTGAAGGCTGGTGACACCAAATTGTTCTCATGAATTGCCGCTACAAAGCGATCATGGAACCCCTGCCACTTGGTGAGCGAACCATCAAACTCTCCCCAGCTGTTCCGTATATCGTATTGCTGGAACGGCATCTAAAATTGCAATGCTAATGGCTGTTCCAATTGGCTGTCCAACTTGGCTTGTTCGGCTATCTCAGCTTGCTCTGCTAATTCTAGCTGGCGCAAACTTTCCTATCGTTTAAAATCATCACCATTTCTTCCTCCTGCAGAGTTCCCTTATCAAAAAACTGACACCTAATTTCGCTTAGAATTGGACACCTGCCCAAGAAGTGAAAGGTGTCCTCTCTCTCTTGTAGATTACATAAGGAAGAAATAACTGGTAAATCTTCACGGTGTGGTATGAAATTCAGGTTCATAATTTCTCCCTTTGCCTTAAAAATTAAGGATATTACTTCGGTCGAGTAGTTATCGCTGAAGTAGTTATTTTTGCAAAGGTTGTGATTGAGGTTTTCATATATTGCTCTGTGTACTGAACTTTTTACATTTTCGATGTTATCTTTATGCATTTTCTTATCCAATTTAGTTGTTTCCCGAATTTAAATTGAGAGTGTGTCCACAGGAATCTGCAAGTAACTGCCATTCATCAAACCAAAGTATTTTTGCCTCTATAATGTACTCCGCTATACGTTTAGTCAACCTTTGCTGGTCCAAGGCGAGCGTTTTCAATATATAATCAAAATGAAGTTTCAGGGTATTCATAAAAAGTGGGGAAAGACCAGTTTCAACTAGAAGCTTTGAGTGTGTTTTGAGGCAGATTAATTATCCGTTTGAAAAAGAAACGCATCAGTTTTTCCACGGTCTCATACATCTTATAACTCCAAACCTGTGCCGCATACAGCAAGACTGATTTAGAAACCGAAATTTAAATTGAGAGTGTGTCCACAGGAATCTGCAAGTAACTGCCATTCATCAAACCAAAGTATTTTTGCCTCTATAATGTACTCCGCTATACGTTTAGTCAACCTTTCCTGGTCCAAGGCGAGCGTTTTCAATATATAATCAAAATGAAGTTTCAGGGTATTCATAAAAAGTGGGGAAAGACCCGTTTCAACTAGAAGCTTTGAGTGTGCTTTGAGGCAGATTAATTATCCGTTTGAAAAAGAAACGCATCAGTTTTTCCACGGTCTCATACATCTTATAACTCCAAACCTGTGCCGCATACAGCAAGACTGATTTAGAAACCTCTAGACTGGCAAAAACCCACTTTTCATTTCTCGCATATCTTCCTCCTCCTTTTCTGAACACCATGATCTTGAATTTGGTTATATTGACCCTTAGTCTCCACTCTTCGCTGTATTTTTGTAACCTGTTTATCATTCTCTGCAAGCTCTCCGGTGAGTCCGCAAGTAGGACTAAATCATCTGCATATAGCAGAGCTTTAATGGAAATTCCACCAATTGTTATATCCCCACATAGAGCTTCTGTTATGTCATCAATAAACATCACAAATGCTTGGGGGCTAAAGTTGCATCCCTGTTTTACCCCCATTATTGTTTCAAAGAAGTCTGATAATTGCTTTCCATCCCCTACGGCTGAAGACGTATTTTCATATCTTTTCGAATAGTTTGAAGAAAAGTGCACTTCTGTTTACCGTGTCGAAAGCCGCCTTGAGGTCTACGAAGAACGCATACAATTTCTTCTTTCTTCTAATGTAGTTCAGCGCAACTGTTGTGAGTATGAAGATTTGGTCCGTTGAGGAGTAATTTGCTCGAAACCCCGCCTGAAACTCAGATAGCAAGTGATTTTGGGATACCCAGACTTGAAAACGTTTAGCAAGAACACCCATTAGAATTTTTAATGACGAGTTTAAAAATGTAATGCCACGGTATTTTTCTGCCAGGGATCAACTTCCTTTAGAATGGGGAAGATCACCGATTGCTTGAAATTGTTTGGGATGGCTCCTGATTCAAAAATACTGTTATATTCATTTGTGAGAAGTTTAATCAGATCGTTATTTGCATATTTGTAAAATTCGACTGGTATACCATCCGTACCGGGTGCTTTGCGGTCTTTGCAGTTATTTAACCAGCCTTTTACTTCTTCTTATGTGATGGGGTCATCCAAGAGATCATTCATATTATTCGGTACCGCATAATGGAACCTAGGTTGATCACTAGGTTCAGGCGGATTCAGGATATTTTTAGAGTGCTTTTCTAGTTGCGATGCAGTGACGTTTAAACCCATTTAAAAATTTTTCCCGTTTTTCTTACTGAGTAGTTTCCAGAGAGTCGTAGGATCTCTGCATTGCGATATTTCGATGGCTATATTCCCGGTTTGCATGTAAATACATTTTTTTATAGTTTGGCTTGTCGTATTTTCGGAAGAGATCTAGTAAAGAGAAGGCTTTCTTTCTCTTTCTATCACAATCTTGGTCATACCATGGCTGTTTTCGATTCCAACCCAGTTTGTTCTGTTTTGTTCGTATTTGGCTGTTGGCATTCTTTATAGCTTGTTCTATCTTGTCCATATTTCCTTCATAGTTCATTGCTGCAATCTCTCTCCCTAAGTGGATTTTATATTCATCCTTTCGGTTGTGGTTCCATTTTAATCTAGGCAATGCGTTGATAATGGTTACTGTGCTAATCGAATCGAATAATCGAATCTTGTGAAGAGAATTCGAACAAGGTTACAATTGGTAGGTGATCTGAAAAATTCTGCAATTGTACTTCAAATTTCTTGATGAGATTGTTCCATTTTCCACCGCTTAGACTAAGGTCTATAACTGAACTTCCTTGGGTGCCCACAAAAGTATAGTCTGCATGGTTGAATAATTTGTTGTGGTGATATTGAACAACTGGGATTTGGTTGAGTAACAGGATCTTGACCAGCAGCATCTAATGTTGATGAATCGATTAAATGTTCGCCATTATTGCTTGGCGATTGACTATTAGTCACACAAGATCTTTCCGGACTCGGCAAGTTGTTTTGGTGGTTCGTCCGCATTGATTGCAATTCCGTAGATTGTTCAGTTGATACTTTAATGTTCTAATCGACTCTTGTGAAGAGAATTCGAACAAGGTTACAATTGGTAGGTGATCTGAAAAATTCTGCAATTGTACTTCAAATTTCTTGATTAGATTATTCCATTTTCCACCGCTTAGACTAAGGTCTATAACTGAACTTCCTTGGTTGCCCACAAAAGTATAGTCTGCATGGTTGAATAATTTGTTGTGGTGATATTGAACAACTGGGATTTGGTTGAGTAACGGGATCTTGACCAGCAGCATCTAATGTTGATGAATCGATTAAATGTTCGCCATTATTGCTTGGCGATTGAATATTAGTCACACAAGATCTTCCCGGACTCGGCAAGTTGTTTTGGTGGTTCGCCCGCATTGATTGCAATTCCGTAGATTGTTCAGTTGATACTTTAATGTTCCTCTGATCTGAGCTAAAATGAGATAAAGGTTTTTTAATTAAACTATTACAACGAAGTTGGTTTTGATGTCTTCTCCAAACTCCGATTTCGGTCTGAACCAAATACATTTTTCTTCCAATTTTTTTTATTATTAGACCCGCGATCCACTTGACACCTCTTGAAAAATTCCGCGCTAAAACGAATTGATTCAGTTGAAACCTGCTTTCATCATCATCACTGCATCTATGTTGATCGTTTGGTAGAAGAACCGAGAGTAGGTTTCGAGGTTGTCTACTGTGAAGTAGTTCCGCTAGTGACTTTTGTGATATTGGATCAGGTGTTGATCGATACGTTGATAAAAACTTCAGCAGAGCCAACTGACTGTTTTTTTTCCTCCGAAATTATTTTAGAGAATGACGTTTTAAAAGTTCTAACAAAACGTTCAGCTTGCCAATTTGACGCTGGATGAAACGGTGCGGTTGTTAGATGAATAATTGAATTTAGCTTACAAAATTCTTCGAATTCACTGGGTACGAGTTGAGGTCCATTATCGGATACGATTGTTTCAGGCAACCCTTCTATTGAAAATATTTTTTGTAAAGCCAGAATGGTTGCTGTTGACGTTATATTACACATTTCCAGCGCATATGGATACTTTGAAAATGAATCCACGCCAATTAACCACATTTTGTTAAAAAATGGTCCAGCAAAATCTATATGTATTATTTCCCAAGGTTTTGTAGCGACCGGCCAACAGGAAAAATTCCCCTTCGGATTCTTTTAGGCAACTTGACATGTTTCACATCTTTTAACTAATTGTTCAATGTTTTTGTCGATCTTTGAGAACAAGCAGTATCGTCGAGCAAGTTGTTTCATTCTTGCAACTCCCCAATGTCCTTCGTGCAACATTTGTAGTATGGTTTGTTGGAGTGCTTGTGGTATGACAAATCTGGTGTAATCTGTTTGAAGTAAAACGATTTTTCTCTGTAATGAAAATGCAAATTTACGATCAAAATATGGTTTAAAATCAATTTTGTCTTTTTCTGGAAACTTCTCCGGCCATCCGTTCTGAATAAAATCAGAAACTCTGGATAATATTCGGTCTTCTGATGTGTATTTTTCGATCAATTTTGCGTTTATTGGAAAATCTGCAATAATTTCATGATTGATCTGATGAACATTATGTAGTTTTGAGTCGTAGTCATCAAAGTTGGTATCAGGACCCATAGGTAATCGTGAAAGTGAAAGTGAAAGCGTTAGCATGCTGTGTGGTATTTTTGTATTTGATGGTATATGTATATCCTTGAAGTAGGATAGCCCATCTCTGAAGGCGATGTAAGGTCATGACAGGTAACTTCTTGTTCGGATTAAAAAGTGAAGTAAATGGTTGATGATCGGTGAAAAGTTCAAACTTTCGTCCCGACAAGTACTGATGAAATTTAGTCACTCCGTAGACAATTGATAGAGCCTCTTTTTCAATTTGGCTATATGCACGTTGGTTTGCGTTGGTTGCGTAGCATTGATGATCGAATTTTTCAATGCTTGAAACGATTCTTCCTGACGATCACTCCACACAAATGGCACGTTCTTGTGTCGAAGTTCGTTCAACGGTGCGGCCACTGATGAAAAGTTTTTAATAAATTTATTGTAATAATTAATTTTACCGATGAATGCTTCCACCTCTTTTACGTTAGTTGGGCGCGGCATCAGTTTCAGTGCGTCTAGTCGCTTTTCGGAAGGTAAAATACCCTCAGCATTGATCACATGTCCAACATATTCAATATGTTCAGCCGCTAGCTGACATTTATTTCGTTTACATCTTAACCCTAATTTCTCAAATCGATTGAAAAATTTGGTTAGATTTGTGATATGCTCCTCGTTTGTTTCTCCAGAAACAATTACATCGTCAAGATAAGCAGCGCATTTCGGTACACCCGCAATGACTTCCTCCATGAAATGATGAAAAATTCCGGGAGCGCTGGCCACTCCGAAAGGAAGCCTTTGATATTCAAATAATCCGAATGGCGTATTGATTACCATTAATTTCTTCGACTCGTCTGCTAATTCGATTTGCAGATACGCGTCGGTTAAATAAATGTTCGTGAAAAATTTACCTCCTTGTAATGTGTGCAAGAGCTCCTCGATTCGCGGTATTGGATAGCGATCGATCTCAATTTGTGGGCTTACAGTAACTTTAAAGTCGCCACAAATTCGAACTTTCACGTTCGGTTTCGAGACGATTACAATGGGTGCAGCCCATTGACTAAATTTTACTGGTTTTAAAATATTTTGACTGACCAGCCTGTCGATTTCCTCACGAACCTGTTTGGCGTACGCAAAAGGCATATTGTAAGGCTTGAAAAACTTCGTACACACACCCGGCTTGAGTACTATTTCGGCTTTAAAGGCTTTGCAAAGACCTAGTGTTGATGAAAATAAATTTGGATGTTCGGCACACAAATTATCAACTCGCTCGATTAGTTTTCGATGATCTGGAGAATCTAAAATAGAATTAATTTTATTTTTAGAACTGGAATAACTTTTTGGATACGAAATATCAAATTTAAGTGCTTTAAAACAGTCTAATCCCATAACATTTGTAGCCTTCTTAATGTTAACAATTAAGAGATCGCCTTCAAAAGATTTATCAGCTAGTGAAATAACGACTTCAGTAACTCCTTTTAATTCAAGAAAAGTTCCACTGTATGATGTTAAGGATTTGTTTGTAGGATGGCATCGTGGCGACCCTAACTTCCTATATCCATCCAGTCCAATCAATGAACACGAAGCACCGGTGTCGACTTGAAAAGTCATTGCGACGCCGTTAACAAGAAGATCCACGACGATTTTACCGGATGACTCATTTATAATTGATGAGTTGACGTTGACTTCAACTGAATTTTTGTGATGGAATAAACTAACTGAATTAATTCTCTCTCCTTGTTCAATTGATTCTCCGTTATTATTATAACGGTTACGACTTCTACCACGTTGATGATAACCATAACTTTTAATAACTTTTGTATTATCACTATTAAAATTTTTTTCCAGAGGATGAACGGGATAAACATACTGGCGAAATATGACCTTTCTTACCACAATTTTAACACACAGACTTAATATGCTTACAGTCACGACGCAAGTGATAAATATTGCATCCAGAGCATGATTGATTACCCGTATATCGCCGCTGCGATGACAATGCACAATTATTGTGATTTGTATGACGTGATCGTCTGTGATTAGAATGGTAACGATGATGATTTTTCCCATGTTTAGTCGATTTTACTTGATTAACATCAGCCGTTGCGAACGTGGTTGGTTTTTCTTTGACTTCTCTACATTATTGCTGAGTAGACTCGTAGATGGTTGCAATTTCAAGAACTTCATCTAATGTCGGATTTGTTTTTTGAAGTGCACTAATACGAGCTTGGTCGTGTGGTGTATGCTTGACAGGCATGTCACGAATTTCAAAATGAGCATACGAAGTGTTGCATTCAGCTTTCTGGCAAACAAATAAACAATCTCGAACAGCACCCTTTAAATCGGCTACTCAATCAGAATATGTTTGGTTAGTATTATATTGTGGATTAATATAATTGAAATAAAACTAATGCCTTTATTTTCTGTTAACTACGTTTATTATCAGTCGTAATAATTTGAGAGTTGCACATCGACTGACTCTACTAGTCGAACAATGACAAAAGATCAAGTCTAGTACATATGTATGTATTCGCTGTATAACTGTAGCAGCGAGACACAATCAACGATGAGAACAGTTTTTTCGCAGTGGCTCAGTACATAACCTTCACCCTAAGATGGAACATTACCAGTTGTTCGTGATTTTAATCTCTCTGATCGGCGAACAACATCTGTAACATTCGGCATTGGACTGAGAGGAACATCTGACGCAGCTGAAACATGAGATGGCACTTCTGCTACATCCTTAGAGGTTGAGGAATTCTCGATAGTCAGTGAATCGTCATGGCGAGATCTCAATTGATCAATGTGACGGCTCATGATCGTACCATTGTCTGTTTTGACGCGGTAAGAAACAGGTCCAGTGGTTTCGGTAACTAGTGCTGGTATCCATTTGGGCCCAGAAGCATAATTTCGGGCCCATACCCTTGAGTTGTTGCTTAATTCGCGAGGTTGTAGATCGTTCGTAGTGACTTTCTTCTTGTTCATTGGTATTGAATCTGGATGCAGTCTGTCAAAATATGTACCAATTCGGCGGTTGAACAGAAGCTCAGCCGGACTCTTCCCAGTACTCGCTGACGGTGTTGCGTAATGGTGCAATAAGAATATCGACAAACGCTTATGGATGTCCCCCGTTGGCTCCTTCTTTAGGTAGTCCTTTGTCTCGCGTACCATGCGCTCTGCTTGTCCGTTAGACGACGGGTGGAATGGAGCAACTAGTGTATGTTGAATTGCGTTATTTTCGCAGAACATCTTGAAGTCTTCTGAAGTGAATGCTGTGCCATTATCACTCACAATCATTTCTGGAATGCTGTGAGTAGCGAAGATCAAGCGAAGTACGCTGAGTGCGCAATTCGTTGATGTGCTTGACACTTTTTGCACCTCTAACCATTTGGAAAAGGAATCGACCAAAATAAAGAATACCTTACCTTGGAATGGCCCTGCAAAGTCAATATGGACTCTACACCATGGTCTCTTCGCTTCTTCCCAAAATTGAATGGGAGCTTGGGGATTCTCGGGACGGTTTTCCTGACACGGTTTGCATGATCGAACAATCTTTTCAATGTCGTCGTCAATGTATGGCCACCATACGTAACTTCTCGCCATACTCTTCATACGCACAATTCCTGGATGTGCGGTGTGTAATGAGACTAATATTGATTGACGATAGCACGATGGTATTATTGTGCGTTGTCCCCATAATTTGCAGTCTTTAATACAGCTTAATTCGGCCCGACGTATCCAGAATGGTTTGAATTGATCTTCGACTCTCTCGGGCCATCCCCTGAGGCACCAAGAAAGAACACGAGAAAGAACCGGATCCTTCTTCGAAGACGTGGCAATATCATTCGCCATTACAACTGGACGTTGTATTATGTCTATCATCATAACCTCCTCCTCTTCAGCGACCGGAACAATCGAATTTGGTAATCGACTGAGGCCGTCCGCATTTCCATTTTCCTTTCCTGGGCGGTGAACTATTTGAAATTGGTACGCGTTTAAGAAAACATGCCAACGCATCATCCTGGGAGAGAGGATTTGAGATGTAGGTTTGTCAGGGTTAAACAACCCCAAAAGCGGCTTGTGATCTGTCACTATGGTAAAATTTCGGCCATACAGGAAATGGTGAAATTTTTTTACACCGGCAATGATCGACAAAGCCTCCTTATCGATCTGAGCGTATCGGCGTTCCGTAGTGGTGAGTGTCCTGGAATAAAAAGCGATAGGCCTTTCGGAATTAATAGTGTTACTCACCCTGTGTGACAACACAACTCCGATGCCATACGGAGAGGCATCGCACACCAGTAATAGTGGAAGATGCTCATCATAGGGAATGAGCACATTATCTGATGAAAGTGCAGATTTCAGCTGGTCGAAACTCTGCTGCTGGATTGGTCCCCACTTCCGTTTTATATTTTCATGAAGCAGTTGGTGGAGGGGGTCAGCGATGGTTGCTTTGCCCTGTATAAAGGTGTGGTAAAAATTTATGAGCCCCAAAAACGCCTGAGGTTGCACCTTGTCTGTCGGTGGTAGTGTTTTACGGATTGCCTCGATCTTGTCTTCGGTGGGACGAAGACCACTTCCGTCAATACGATATCCCAAGAAATCGACTGATTCACACCCTATCGAACATTTGTCCTTATGTAATCGTAGTCCTGCTTCATCAAATCGTTGTAAGATTTTGGATAATCTTTGGCAAAGATCATCTTCGGTATATGCAATCACTATAATGTCATCAAAGTATGGAATGACGCCTTCAAGTCCACTAAGCAAATTTTCAATGAAATTTTGGAAGATTCCGGGTGCTGTGGAAATCCCAAATTGAAGACGCTTCACTTTGAAGGCTCCCTTGTGTGTCGTGATGGTTTGGGTCATTGCTGTATCCTCATCAACCTTAAGCTGCTGATAGGCTTGGGCCAGGTCCAGTTTGGCGAATATTTTACCCCTCGGCATCGTGGAGAGCAAGTGGGTGGCGGACGGTATCGGAAAAGTGTGAGGAGTTAGAGCTTTATTCACAGTGGACTTATAGTCGCCGCAAATTCGGACAGATCCATCTGATTTAAGGACAGGAACAATAGGCGTGGCCCATTCGCTATAGTCTATACGCTCCAATATTCCCTGCAACGTCAACTTCTCTAGTTCTTCTTCGACCGGTACTCGGAGAGCAATTGGAATTCGCCGAGCTGGTAGATGAATAGGCTTAACGGTTGGATCTAATTTCAAGGATACCAGTGGACCACGGAATTCCCCGAGTTCCGTTGAAAAAAGGTGCTTGAATTTTACCAAAACATCAGTACATTTTGGTGATTTAAAGGCATGTACTCCTTGAATTGATATGCCCAATGGCGCAAACCACTCTCGACCCAATATGTTTGTGCGGTTGCTCATGGTGACGTATAATGGAAGTCGATTAATTTGATGGCCATTGTATTCAATGTCGACCTCCAGTCGACCTAGAATTCGGATCAGGTTTTGCTGGAAGTCCGCTAAGACCAAATCAGATGGCTGAAGCATTGGTGGATTTGTCCATAAACTATTGAAAGTCCGCTCGGATATGATGGTGTATCTTGATCCCGAATCGACATCAAATTTGCATAGAATTTTGTTTATCAACACCGCAGTATCCATCTTAGCTTCGGGTGGTGCGGATACCAGCATCACGGAATTGGAACGACCTTCACCCTTTCTATGTTTCTTTCTTGTTATTTGGCGGTTGTCTGGATTGGACCGACACACCTTTTGAATGTGGCCCGTGATGCCACAAAACAAGCAAATGCTTGATCGAAATCTGCAGGTTGATCTCGGATGGTTTTCTCCACAACTCTCACAATGAACACGCATACCTTGCTGTTTATTTATTATTAGTCGACTATTGGTAGCGTTTGGATGGCGCGACTGATGAATAAAATTAATTTGCGCATGTGCATCGGCGATGGCTTTGTGGTCATTCCTTGCCGCCTCTGCAGCAACGGTTTTTTCAATAACGGTCTTCAATGAAAGAATTTTTTCTGCCAAAAATTGTTGTTGTAGATTGGAGTCCCGTATACCACAAACAATCTTATCACGAAGCATGCGGTCTAGGCTACCGGTTGGAAAATTGCAATCCTTTGCTAAACGGCGCAAATCGGCAACAAAATCGGCTGCTTTTTCCTCGGGCATTTGATCCCGTTTAAAAAATTTAAATGAAGCCATTATTTCCGACGGGCGTGGGGAAAAGTGATCAGTTAGTTTGGCAACTATATCTTTAAAAGCTAGATCACTTACTTTGCTTGGAGCTATTAAATGTTCCAACAGCTCAAAAGTTTCACCACCGCACAACGTCAAGAAAATCGCACGTTTTTTATCGTCCTCTGTAATGGTGTTAGCTGCGAAAAACATGTGAAATCTACGACAATATGTGCCCCAGCTGTGTGGTGTCTTCACATCGAACGGTTCCATTGTTCCGATTATAGGTGCTGCCATTTTACAATCATGTACACTTTAATGCGCGCACAATAATATTATAATTTATTTAGAACTAAATTCGAGAATAATAAATATTATGAACGCAACACGTTTTTAATATCCTCGTCGCCAATATTATATTTTTCGCAGTGGCTCAGTACATAAGAGTTAGGTTTCATTAATGTTTTATTGAACTGACATCGAGCCGCAAGCACATGTTTTTTTGTCACAAAATGTTCACTTAGTTTTTTAGTTAATTCTTTAAACGTTTTACTCACCAAATTATCCGAAAACAATTTTTGTAATAATTCAATTGTTTCGTTGCCTACCCACGATAAGAAATATGCTCGTTTTTGACTATCCACCATTACATTGTTTCCTTCAAAATGATGTTCTAATTGTAGCACATAGTTTGACCATGCGACTTTTTCCTTTTCGAACAGTTGAAATACTGGAACCGCTTGTGTAACGTTAATATTATCCACTGATGGTGTAACCGTTTTAAAGAAATTTTGCTGATCCACTATGACTTTCTTCATGACAGCTTCATTTTGTTCTCGCAGCGTCTTTAATACAGCTTGTAATTCCTTCTTATTCATTTTTGGATATTTAAATTGTACATACTGGATTTAAGTTCCTAATCCTCGTCGCCAAAATGTTGAGATTTAAAAGACTCACTTGGAGAGAATTACAATAAAAAAGAAAAATACCACTCACAAGTTATACATTTAGTTATAATTTAGGTTTTATGATCCGTATGAACTGTACTGATGGCGATTGAACAAGAAGTGTTTACTGAAAAGAATGACAAATCATTTCTCCTATCATGCATGAGCATGAGAACACTTTTATATATCTATACAACACAGGTAGAACAATTCAACTTATAACTATACGCAGCAACTCACTTATACTAATGTAACATAATAATGAATAATAAAAATGAATAAAGACTATTGATTTATGGGTTAATTTTTGCAGATCTCTTTTCCATTGCGGTCCATATGATCCATTTAGATATACCGGAATTATGCAGTATTTATATAGCTGGGGAGAGATGTGTCTGGATATTAAAGTATGTGTATCCTAATGATTGTCTAAATTCGATTTTGATACCGTATCTATTTTTTCTATATCCATAAAGGCAGCCTCCACTAGCTCGCCCACGATTGCTATTTCTGATGCCTGGTGTCCAACTTAGCTCATAGTTGTCAAAAAATTTAGCATAATTACATTATTTTTTTCTAACAAGTGTGTTTAAAATAAACAAAATAATTCAAATTTATTAACATAATTAAAAAATTCTGTGTATAAAAGTTTACTATGTAGACCATTAATGTTGTAACTAAGAATACTATAATTTTTCTTTTCAAATAAATTTTTACTTAAAACTATACCAGAACAGACGGAGATTTCCTACATTTTGCGTGGAACAGTAGTTCTGGCAGCACTGAGCTTTGTTTGATTTGTCGCCTGATTGGTAGATGGCGCTGAGTGATATTTATCGTTGTTTGCTTGTTGGTCAGCTGATTCATTGACAGTTGAGTAATTAGCGCAGCTTAGGATTTCTTCTATTATAGAATTACCTTCATGTTTTCTGCATTTTAAGCCGAGATTTAAACTCCATGTAAAAACCGTTGCACATGAGTGCAGCTTTGCTACTGGGTACGCTACATGCGAATACCATCTACTCGTAAAAAAGAAACACATATTTTCACTATCGCACTGTTCCGTGATGCTACTCATTTATCACAATATATTTGATATTTAATAATGCTATTCCAATTGATAGTCCAAATTTTTGCTCTAAATTCTATCAATTAACAGTTGACTGTTGCTGTAGAATATCAATCGATCGCTAACTGAATGCTTTTAAAACAAAATATTGCTGGCTTTTTAATTATTTATAAAAAACAAACACAAACGTTGAAAACTATGCAATTGTATTACGACTGTCTGCTGCCCACGGATAATACTACCTGCTTCACTCGCACACACTATCCTCTTACGCTCTTCTCACATGCTATCCTCATATCCTGTCCTTGAAATCATGTTTGGTTTTGCCCTTTTGATCTACAGTGGTTGTCTGCCATCGCACTAATTGCGTTCTTTCGGCTGGCCATCTGCCTGCGTGTACTTTAACTGTATGCAGCACTTTA